>JAAEAF010005422.1:37500-67573 GCA_011037195.1 Triatoma infestans | reverse complement strand
ATTTCTCCGGGAAAATGCAGTGAAGGGCACTTTTGGGGGAAGGGTGGGGTTAGGTTTCCATCTAAAGTGCTATTTCAGTTTATTAGACAATTCTGCCATCTAAATAATGTAAATTAGAATTAAATATGTTGTTGAAATTCTGAGTTTGAAAAAATCGGATAACCGGAAGTGCGTTTACTTTACCACTTTACTAAATGATTTATTCACTTTTTCACAATTTTCTCAAAAATGGCTCTGACGATTTTTTTGAAACTTCGTCTATAAACTAAACATGCAAAGATCTACAACTTTTATCTAAAACATTTCTCTGGGAAATTTCTTTTAAGAGCACTTTTAGGGGAGGGGTGGGGTTAGATTTTCATCAAAGTGCTATCCTAGTTCATTACACAATTCTATCATCCAAACATAATTAGTTAAAAATAAATAGATGACTGAAATTCCGAGTTTCAAGAACATTAGTAAACCGGAAGTGCGCTTTTACTGAACAGTTTTTTCAGGTTTTCGACGAATTTAATTAAATTTGGTACACAAACTATAAAATTTTCAATTATTTTGAGAACTGGAGTAAGAGAAAGTTGTGTGAGTGTTTCACACCAGATTTTTTTTTAATATTCCCTTGTTTTTATCCCTATTTTCCTATATTTTTATTAATTATATAAAATACACACACAAAAGTAATTATCATTCCTAGATGGATAAATATTAAGTGTAAATAAATGTGTGTGTATAATTCGAAAGAAACAAAAAAAAAATCAATATAATAAATTAATATGTTAATTGTAATCACTAATTATTAAGCTAACATATACAGCAGTTATACTAATAAATAAATGTATCCAATTGAATTTTATTATTCTTTTATGACAGTATTAAGTAAACAAAATATATTTCTTTCTCTTCATTGTAATTGTTATCAATAAGTTTTTTTTTTCTCAATATTACAAACTATCAAAACCACTTAATAATTACTAGCGTTACATGTAAATAGATAGAAATAAGAAATAATAATAATAGAGTGAGTGCGCCAATGAAACCTCAGATGTCGACGCGCCTTTAAAAAAAAAAAAAAAAAAAAAAAAAATATATGATATATATAGTTTGAACTTCAAGTAATGTATTCAATGAAAATAAGTTTCTTCTTCTATATTCATGTAATTAAAGTATGTATAAATAAAAATTGAAATGAATTTTCAAACATAAAAGAAGAAAATTAAATTGAATTTAAAATGTAAAAACTTTTATATTTTTTTAGGGTCAATTTTTTTTTTGCAAACTAAAGACAATTTCATCTATCTATTTATTCTAAATGATTCAGTTATGGTAATTTTTTTTTTTTTATGATTGTAAAGGAAAACCGCTACCACCAATATAATGGATGTGTATGGTGGAGAGAATTTGTGTGGTTGATGAATTAAGAAGAAGATTTGGTTAACAATGATTAACTAATATATTAATAAGTAGAGACAGACTGCCTGGACTTTGCAATGGATGAATGTTTAAGGTAGAGTGGTTAGAGTAATGACACCTAGCGATTGGATTATTGAACTGAATTCTCAACTGTGTTTTTATGGACTGTCCGTCGCTATATTTATACAGTTTCTCCCACTCCAGTCCGAGAGAGTGATTTTGGGTTTTGTTTCTCCTTTACTCTCTTTACTGTTACAAAGGACACTAACTATACTATAATAAATGACAATTTTGAGGAAAGCATGGCGACATCAGCCACCCCACCCCCCCGGACACTTCTAAAATACATTTTCGTGGCTCCCGTAGGTATTAGTGTATGGACATTGAATGTAACCGTCTATGCAATTGTTAGGGAATATATTTAATGATGAGCTAAACTTGCCTAAAGGTTCGCTAAACTGCATTGACTGCAGACATCAGAACTATCTGTGCAGACCATGCGTGTAAAAGAGTGACTTCCAACAGATGAAAAAAGGTCCTCCAACGGTGTCCAGTCACTTTTGGGTTCCTCACGTCTGTTCCTAACTGCATATTGTCCACGACGTAGACAGGATATTCCCAGAAACGTCAAAATCCCTGAAGAAGAGGCTAGCCTTCTTCTCCCTATGGGTTTAGTTGAGTAATTAGTATGTGCAGATTGAAGAAACCCGTTAGAGTCATTCGATAAAATCGCAGAAAACTGAAAAAAAATTCTCATGAACATTAGATGGAGAACCGTAAATAGTTGTTGTGGTGGTTGGTTCCGCAGAGCTGGAAAGCATCAGAGACATTTTCCGTGGAAGCCTGCTTCATTTTGTGGTCATCGACCGGTTTCGGGCGTTCGCCCATCTTCAGGATGCGCTTTTCAGACAGTGTGCCAACACAGACTCGTACAGAGACTTAGTTTCACACTAACTGAGGTGTATGTTTAAAATACTAAACTCTTAAACTAGGTAAAGGGATGTGGCCAGATGGGTGGGAAAACACGTGTTTGGTTTGTTAAATGACAAATTCTTTTCTTACAGTGGACGCGGGGGTCTAATCTTTAAACTCTGTTGTTGCAGGGAGACTTATTTCACAATTAACTAACCAAAATATTAAGAATATACAAAAAATAAAAAATAAAAATAAGATACACAAAATAAATCTAAATAAAATTAAACAACGATTAAACTAACATTTTAAATTCATTCATTCGTTTAAAACTGAACGATTTTTTATATAATTAAGTTAAGTTTTCAGTTCCAAAGAATTAAGAAATTCCAGTCATTCTTTCACTTTTTCACGCAACCCTCACATCCTCGCAAGCATGTATACCTAATTATGTTTTCTTATATAATTAAGTTTTTTATTATGCATCCCACAAACCATGTCACATCATCACTCACATACATCATCCAAATACGCACTTTTTTTTTTTTTTTTTTTTTTTTTTTTAAATATATTATATATCTAACTAGTAAAGTTTATACAAAGTGTAACTCAGTATTTAAAACAAAACCTAACCTTAAAATCGATTTAAGAACTATTTGTTGCGTGGGTACATTTTGTTTCTGTTGCTTACTGTGGGAAGAGTGTTCTGATAATGGTACCATTATAACGGATTAATAACGTATATAAGAACGGAACCATTTTTCAGAACACTCTTCCCACAATAGCAACAGAAACACAATTACACACGCAACAAATAGTTCTTAAATAGATTTTAAGGTTAGGTTTAGTTTTAAATCTACTATGTACATATAACTTTACTAGTTTAGATATATATATTTAAAAAAAAAAAAAAAAAATTGCGTATTTGGATGATGTATGTGAGTGATGATGTGACATGGTTTGTGGGATGCATAATAAAAAACTTAATTATATAAGAAAACATAATTAGGTATACATGCATGCGAGGATGTGAGGGTTGCGTGAAAAAGTGAAAGAATGACTGGAATTTCTTAATTCTTTGGACTGGAAAACTTAACTTAATTATATAAAAAATCGTTCAGTTTTAAACGAATGAATGAATTTTAAAATGTTAGTTTAATCGTTGTTTAATTTTATTTAGATTTATTTTGTGTATCTTATTTTTTATTTTTTGTATATTCTTAATATTTTGGTTAGTTAATTGTAAAGTAAGTCTCCCTCCAACAACAGAGTTTAAACATTAGACCCCCGCGTCCACTGTAAGAAAAGAATTTGCCATTTAACAACCCAAACACGTGTTTTCCCACCCATCTGGCCACATCCCTTTACCTAGTTTAAGAGTTTAGTAATTTAAACATACACCTCAGTTAGTTCGAAACTAAGTCTCTGTACGAGTCTGTGTTGGCATACTGTCTGTAAAGCGCATCCTGAAGATGGGCGAACGCCCGAAACCGGTCGATGACCACAAAATGAAGCAGGCTTCCACGGAAAATGTCTCTGAAACCGTAAATAGTAATGAAATTCACTGCAAAGGAAAGCCTAGTGTTAGCTAGAACTACTTAAAATGAATTTCCAAAGTTTCAAATGCGCAGTTTGCATTGACAAGTGTTTAGTACGAGTAAAGTTTAGAGAACATCGACAGGAGCGGTTTTCGAGGAAAAAAAAAATGAAAAATTTATTCAATATAATGGTACTTGCGGTGAACTTCCGATCAGATTCCACCATGATTCCTAACAGAAGTATCAAGTTTGAGTTTTTTATTTATTTAGGATTTCCACCATACAAATATACGCACTCATATCCCATTTCCTAAACACTCTGGCTTCGGGAAACCTCAAATTTGTATTTTTGGTGAAAATTCAATTTGGAAAATCTGAAGTAATTCAATAGTTGGAATAACAGTAGTAAGAGAAAGTAAAAAAAAAAACTGCTAAAGGGGATTAACTACTTCTGAAATATAACTATGATCATGTGATGCTGGTAGGAGAGGGAGATGGGTTTAGCAGGATATTTCCCGGGCAAAGTTATTATTCCCTAGTGATTTGGGAGGTTGGGAATTAGTGGGCGGGTGCGGCTAATTCACAGAGTATCGAGGGAAATACGAGCTAGCAGTCGCCTCTTACTCTCCTATGTTTGCCGCCTCGAGTAACAAGAGGACAGAACAAACTTTTCCATTATCTCAATATCGGGAGTTTGCAGCAGCAAACAGTACGAGGAAGTGGTAGGTATGTAGTTTAGTAGTCAGCAAATCGGAGGTAGCAGCCTGGGTTGGCGGGTGAGAGGTGGTGTCACAAGAGACCTCAGCTTTCCTCATTGTCTATCTTTACTAGGCAAACCTCAACGGCTTCTGTTTCACTTCCTGCAGACCTGGGGTTCTCTCACACCCATTCTAGCCAAACTTCTCTTTGTCTAAACTTGGATCCAGAAATTCATTATTAGGTCATTAGAAACAGCTATTTGGCCTATTTCACTTCAAACTCCTTGGAGAATATATTCGCCCTGTTTTTAGTAGCAAAGATCCTTAAAGAATTACTTAAAGGTCCCCAGAAGTATTTGGTTATCATTTGTAAAGGAATAGAACCGCTCTGGGCGCAAGTTTCAGTAAAGATAGCCATAAGAAAGCAGAAGTACTTTAACATCTGCAAAGGTAAAAGAGATTCTATGTGGCAACACAATGCGGTAACTACCTTTTCTTATTTTTCCCAGAGCTTTTCAAAATGGCTGTAACAACAAACTGCCTTTAACATTTTAAGTGAATTTTCATCGGCCATTTCTGCCAACGATTTTTGTAAATGTAAAAATATTAAAACTAATTTATTTGAAAATACTCGCACATAAATGTAGCATTAATTAGACAAATTGGCTGCAGATAGCTGCAATAAACACCACTAACTAGTTGTAATACTTAGATTTAATGATCTAATTAAAGATAAACTCACTAACGTACATTTTAACCGTTATATATTTTGTACAAAACTGTACAATGACCTTAGTTAAAGCGATAGAGAGAAAGTAACAGCGTACGAGCGACAGAATAACGATGTTAAATATAATATTAGTTCTCTGCAGGCTTGCTCTAGGATTCTTGTTGTTGTAGATATTACTCTTCATTTCGTTTACAGAGGGGGGGGGGAGCATCTGGCATGCAGCTTAAAATATAGCTGAGAAAAAATATTCTTGAAAATCAACACAATGGAAGTAACAGTTCATTTCTTAATTTGTTTGGCCAAGTATTGGATTTAAAAATTACGGTAGCTAATTTTCACTTTCTCTGACCAACAGCGAAGAGGAAGTATTGCGATCGTGCCAGATTTTCAAAATTGAGTTTTGGGGGGGTTGGAGGAAGTTATGCTTCCCCCCAAAAAGTCATTTTATTACGTTTAATTCTGCCATTGGTGGAAAACTGAAGACGAACATTTAGTAAACATTATAGGTTTGAACAAAATTTGTCAATTACAATTTTGTAAATTTATTTTGAAAATCATGGGAAGTAAAATTATTGGCAGAAGATACTGAGCGGATTCTCTGCTCCAGTTACAGCCCAATTTACCAGTATATTAAAAATAATGTTGATGTGGAAGATTATATAATAAAAGACATCAGTTTAAATAAAAAAAAGAATTATTGGCCAATTGAGGGTTAATAATCCACAATCAGTGATTTTGTATTGTAATGGAACTAAACATAAGTGGAATAGTAACACAATTTGTTTGTTTTGTAGCGGCGAACAGAACGACCTCAGTCATTTTCTGATAAATTGTCCTATTTACAAAGAGTTAAGGGAGAAACATCTTAACAGCCCTGATTTCCATAACATAACAGATTTTTTAACAATAAATTCCACTGAAAAAATCAATAAAATAATAAAATTTATGGTGACTGCACTTAGGTGGAGATCTCTTTTATATCAGTAATCATTATTTACTTAAATGCAGTACAATGGATCAAGTCTAAAACTAGGCACAATGTTATTAACCAGGTTTCATAATCTATTATTATAACTTTTCATTTTATACTTTCTTTTAAGTGATTAAGTGGTGCTAAGTGTTCTATCTAGAATTTTTTCAACTTTTGTTTGTTTCTGTATTTCTATATTTGGTTTGCCACCAATCTTTACTGTAATGAGTGTTATACTTATAAACAGTTTATAAATAAATAAAAATAAAAAATAAAATTTTGTAAATTGCAGTAAGAGAAAGGAAGTCGTGTGAGTGTTTCAGACCATATTTTTATTAGTGGATTTCGGCCCAGTAGGAGTATGAAATTCCGTCAGGAATCTGAAGATGATAAGAAGCCGAAATCGAGGCAATCAATGGGCGCCCCGGGCTTTTCCATATACATAAGTTACATGTTAGATTAGCAGAGGGAATGGGTGTAAAGCCAAATTTGCTGCAACTTAAATGATCTCTTAGGTCTCCCTTAGGTCAATGTTCCTACATATTCTGTAAGGTGTAGAATGTGCAATGGTTTGTGCTCTTAGTTAGGGACGACCTGCTCACCTAGTGGAAATTGGATTAGCCACTTCTTTAGAGACCTTAGCTCCCCCTGAGGGGATACAAAACGAACAACACTTTAACTGACATCCAACACTCACACAATACGCCTAATTGTATGTGCAACTAATAAGTTCTGCCAATCTAGCAAATCAACTGATTCAATACCTATTGAATGAAGCACCTATTCATAGTTACATATTGAACACATTACAGACTATACAATATTCTATGTACAAACCATCACACTTAACGGAGCCCACAATAAATCTTTTAGCTAGCAGTGGATTTGGCTTTATAGTAACTACCTCTACAAATTTAATATCTAAACTAAGAATCATCCCAAGGGTGCCCAGGGATCCTTGAAGTAGTGACATTCTTCTTTGGGGGTGGGGGATAGGCACTGGATCTGAAAGATCTGTTGGGCTTCCGGAGCCTTCTCAATGCACTTCCACCCTTCCAGCAGTGTTCTATAGTTACAGACAACACTGCCTATCACTGGACAGTAAGAGAAAATCTAAGGGCAGTATGCTGGATTTGTTCCCGAGACCTTCGCGTTGCTAATCCTTTCACTGATATTCTCCCTTACTGGGAGACATAAAGGAAATGGGGAAACTTCGAGGAGTAAACTACGTATACTTCCTGTATTTAAGTAGGCCAATAATTTTTTGCTAAAACAGCTTCTTACCAACGTTGGGGCTATATTGCCGGTTTGGGAACAAACTCCTCCTCTCAGACACTAGATTTTAAGAAGAGTTGATTTTTAACACAATTACCCCATTATTATACTTTAGTTTATTAATTCACCATTTTATGCCAATTCTTGTTCTGTCAGCTGGAGCATTCTCTACACTGCTTACCCCTAATTTCTCATTTGCTTCGTCTTTATATTAAGTCCCTTAGGATGTAAATTAAGTCCCTCAGGGTGTAAATTTATAAATTAATATTTAATTATGGCGCAATACAAAGTAGTTTCTAATTTATATATTTCTCATCTGCTTCTGACCAACCAAATGTCCCAATACATGAAACTGACACATTGTTTTGGAAAATTAGACTCTTTCTGAGCGAAGATCTTAGGCTTATCTTTAAACTAATCAACCAGTGTTGTTTTATATATTTATATATTAATAAACCGGAAATACATAATGTTAAGTAGGTTGTACATTTAGTTTAGAAATTTTGACGTAAAAGAGATAAGCTACAAATGAATAGAAATATAAGAATAAGAAATTTTAGACAGAACATAATATTATAGAAAATAGAATGGAAATGTGGTTACATGGTAGGAAGGTTTCACCATCTAAATGATAAGAAGTGTGAATGGTGATAAGCTGGGTATGTCACACACCTAGCGCACTGCGTGGTAGTATGTGGTATAGACGAACTGAACCAGCAGAGAATCATTTTCCTCCACCTACCCAGGCCAGCTTCTATCTTTCTCTCTCTTACTTCTCACTCACTCTCTCTCTCTCTCTCTCTCACGCTCTCTCTGTCTACTTATCTTTCCCGTTGTGTTGTTACTATGAAAACCCCATTTACAGCATCCAAATCCACTTAGTATCTATATTCTGTTTTATACATTAAATCTTATTTTCCCTTTAAACCATAGTCTTCTTAGGCTAAGATAGATCTAGGCTAATCTATGACGGCATAATTAATTAAATCTTAGAACCATGTAAAGTCTTTATAATGAACTTAAGGTAATTAAGTTCACAAACAGACTTTTGCTACTTATCAGAACAATAATAATTTGATAATCTATCCCTAAATAAATTTATGCGAATTATTCTCGGTCCATTTCTGATTTATGCAAACAAAATGCTCAAACTGAAAAAAATATAACAAAATTGATTCACCGTTAACGTTAAAGTTAGAATATATGGTTGGGCTCTGTAATGCAGCTAATCACTAATCAAATTCGCCTCACAAAAGCTGGACCCAATAGTGGCCGTTAGCAGTCGAATCGAGGCACCACCATTGAACCTCCAAGCGCACGCATTACCGAATGCGCTTAGTTTTAGAAAGAATAATAGTTAAGGGGCGTTATAGTGCGTATACCCACCTCCCCACAAAATCTTTATTCTCTATAGACCTGTCTCATATCTTCCAATAATGATTTGACCTGTTATTTTTGTCATCAGGGTATAGCGGGAGAAACCAAAGAGATGGCTTTAGAATCCTGACGACTTTGCACTGAACTATTGATTCTTTGTTAATCAAAATATAGGTTATGCGTACCAGTTAATCGTGGGCAGGGTACAAATTAGACAACATCTATCTCTGTTGTCTGTACTAGAACTGGAAACCCATGGTGCCTTATATGGTGCACCATTATTCCAACATTCCAGCGAGCCCGGAACCCTCTACAATAAATGTTCAAGGAAAATGTTCAATCAAAACTGAAAACTAATTAGAAACCCAAGTTAGATGAAACCCATTGGTGTCGTTACGAAGAAAATCACAGAAAAACAAAATAAAAATAAAAAAACCGTTCAGGAAGTTCACAAATCCTTCCGGTTGACAAATGTGACTGAAACTTCCCAGCCGTTTTGCGTTGTTTTTTGTTTCAGGATCGATACTTTCCCTTACAGCAATAAAGAGTCTGCAGATATACATTATACATACAATATACATTAAAAATAAACATGACGCAATAAGCAACTAATAAATTATGGAACAAATCGATCTAGTCAAATATTAACAGTACAACTGGTTAAAGCAGCTTTTAGGAGATTGCTGATTGTATTAACTGTACAAATAGAGTTGATAAATATTTTCAAAGTAAACGTTGTGTTTGTATTTGTGTACGTGTATGTATGTGTGAGTATATATATACACCATCCACTTGATCCGCTAATATTAAGTCCCTAGTAGTTACCACCATACAAACAAATAAACATGTGCAAACTTACACAAACGCTTAAACATTGGCCACTAAGATATTTTCTATTAATTTAACTATTACAGGTGATATCCGATTAATATGAACACATATGAGGAAAAACACTTGTATTTGAATAATAGAAAACTCTTTCGGTCTAATTAAACAGCTGATATAATATATTAAAGTCAGCTGTAATTATTATTATTTTAATTATAATTTCCATTTAACTATAAAGTTTTCATCTCTCTCTTTTACTAAAGACTTTACTGGCGAGTAAATTACTATAATATTCCTAAAAGTTTCATCTGAAAACTTTTGCAAAGTACTACGCAAATTATAAACTTTTTAACTTTATATAAACTATTTAGGTTCATTTTTTTAACTTTATGTGAATGAAAGTATATCAAAATTTATTAATAAATAATGCGACAAATTATATGAGAAATATTCACTCGACCCATTCATACCTTTAAATTGACTAAATGCATTGAAACGGGGAATTTTTACTAAATGTAAATTTAATTAGAATTGCCTGCAGGTGGGGAAGCTACACTCTAATATTATGACACTTTTAGTCATTTATTTCCGTCTAGGTTGGTCTAATTAGCAAAATATAATACAAATTAAAATAATAATTTCATCAAAAGAAAACCATTTCTCTAGTACTATTTCTCTAGTTTCCTACAACCATTGAAACCAGCTGGTACCTTGTTCTAATATATGTTAGAATAAACGGCACGGGTGGGAAATATAACAGTGGTGGTTGTTTATATAAGTTAATAAGAAAAGACCAAGTGTAAGTTGGTATATAGTCAGGGTAGAGGTTGTACACATGCGCCCAACCAAATGGTTCTTGCAGAACTGATCATGTGATATGCAGCAAGAAATGAACCGGGACTTAGGAAGTATGAACTTTACTTGTTAAAGAATATTCTTATACCAATCTGTCTGCATATATTGTTCTCTCAACAATAATAGTAATAATACAAAACAAATTAAATAATATATAATAAAGAAAATCTTCTTTATCCGTTACAGCATTAAAACATTTAATTTTGCCATATTTTATAAAAATGAAAATATATGATTGAGCCAAAATAAAGATCAATAACAATTATGAGAATTTAAATTAAAAAAAAAAATAATGAAGTGAAACACTTACCCGATCGGTTTCGGGCGTTCGCCCATCATCAGGATGTTTTCGTCAAAACAGTATGGTAATATAGAATGCACTGCGTGAATTTAGTTGATACACTTCCGAACGCTCGAAACCTGTCGATGACCACAAAAAGAAGCAGGCCACCGCGGAAAATATTTCTGTTACAATGTTTTAGTTGGGCTAGCCACAAAAATGATAGTGAGGATTTTACTCGCATACCTGAGCGGCCTTATCTGGGCGTGTATGTCAAAACCAAGAAAGCTTGTATAAATTTAATTTCAATCTAACTGACAGCTCCCCCCCCCCCAATACCACCTCTAAAATAATTTTTTTCAGGAAAATGTTGCAAATAAAAGTGCAACGTGTCGAACTATGCAACAGCCATTCCAAGGTTAAAGAAAATCGTTGGGACCGTTTTCGAAAAAATCCCCCCTCCCGAATCAAAAACGTATTCTGTAAAATTGCATTTCCGGTTAACCATTTTCTTCAAATTTGGAATTCTATCAATGCTTCCAATGTGTATTAATATTGTGTAAGTGGTGAAACCGTATATTATACTAAGATGGTACATTAGAAGAAACCTTAACGTTACTATTCCCCCCGAACCTCCCAAAAACTCAATTTTCCCGAGAAAATATTTCCAATAAAATTGAAAGGTCTTTATGTGTGTACACAGTATACGATGTTTAGAGAAAATCGTAAGTGCCGTTTTCGAGAAAATCACGAAAAACTGAAAAAAAAACATTCCTTAAACTCGCACTTCCGATTGATGGAACTTTCCATTCATCCCGATTTATGAAATAACAGCACTTTTGATTTAATAACAATGAATTATTATCACAATATCTCGACTTACATGGTGCAGATACAAGAACATCTAAAGATATGTTCTGCAGTCATCTCCCCCACGGGTCCGCATAAACAGATATGCCAATTCCGTGAAGATGGACCTGGAGAAAATGATTGCAGGTGATGAGCCTAAAGCAGGCTACTGCTACAGCTCTTTGGAAGGCTTTGTGGGAGACGCCTATTTAGATCAAGAAAGGCTGTCCAGCGCTTGCCGTCGCAACATATTTACAATTCTACAAAGTGCTTTTCTTTGCTCGCGGCCTTGACAATTCTTTCAATGCTAGACAGTTGGATAGGCAGACCACGCTAGTATTGGCCAGCTCCAGTTCGCGCTTATTCATTTCCGCAAAATCCGTGATGGGCTGCAAACCCATTGCATAACCACCTCCTTACCAGCTTTAGAGCCGCTAGCTATTATGCCATACGAGAACTTCGCGATTTTCTAAATTCCTGCTAGAGGCAACCGCGATTAAGGCTGCCTTTGAATAGGATTATACTACTCTTTATTGTTAACAAAATTCGATATATTTTCCAGGACAAGTTCTACAGTACCGATCTCTCCATCAAAATTTGTTGCCCACTTGCTAATCGCTATAGACTGGAATGAGTTGGAGTAAACCCCAGCCCTCCCATGTTTATAAGCTCCTGCAGCTGATCCATCTGTGGACATATCCAAACGTGTATCCATTCTGATTCGGGATACCTCTCAGCTAATGTAGAGAGTGTCATTGCTTTTACCTCGTAATCAAGTGTTGCAATCTTAATAAAAGAAAGTATATTGTGAGTGCATCACACCAGATTTCTCTAGTTTACTGCTAAATAATGGGAAGATAAAATTGAATATTATTTTAAACAATATTGAAGTTCCAATGTAATTATCATGAAAGCTACAACATGGCGTGGAATACTTACCACTTCTATTCAGTTAACAGGTCAAATAAAGTCAAGAGAGATTTTTTTCTAAAGATTGTCTATGGTAAGTGGGCGATTTTTCCCTTGTAAAAAAATCCGATAGTATCTTTGCAATAAATAAATAAATAAATGGTGGGTAAACCACTGACTGGCGTCAGCTGTTCGTAATATAAGTATTCTGACAGGTTTAAATTTTTCGACAGAGATATGAAAGCGACAGGTGTTCCAATCTCTGGGCCCATTACTGGGACCTCCCAGCTTCATGCCAGTAGTAAATTTTTGCAAGGGGATGTGTGTGTGTGTGTGTGATGGCGTGGTTAGTAATATTTATAAATACTAAGCTAATTTAATAGTAAAGGTTTTTTTTGAAGAAGCACTTGTGTTAAACATTACGAAGTGCGTGAGTTTATAAAAATCTTTACTACGCCCTACTGTATTTATAAATATATATATATACACATAAAGAATGCTTGAAATACAAAATATAAACATATGTATGTATTAATCAAACGGATATATTTATTAAGTTTTTACAGTATGGCAGTTGATCATTTCCATCAGCTGTTCTCTTTATTATTAAATATTTTATAATAATTATTAAATAAATGAGTGATAATTATTTGAAACGTAACTACCAACAGCTTTGGAAAAAAGAAATATTTAATGTGGTTTTCGAAATCGTCAGGCCTTAAAATTGGAATGTTTTTACGGCAATGGCCAGAGGAGTTTTAAAGAAATAAGAATTCTTTGTTGCTCTACGTTTCCATTGGTACCCTTCTTCAGGAGCTTTGCAAAATTAGAGAAACGTACAATATTGTAATGAAGAAAAAGTGCATAGATTTATAACAAATAAAAGACAACTTTAAATTAAAAAAATATCAACAGAACGCATTGAGCATTAGAAACAAGAAATTATTACACAGAAGTGACAGTTAATTAAATGTATAATGGGAGAGTTAGGTGGAGAGAATTTAGGTCTGGTTGAGAAGGCTTTATTAACACTGGTTAACTAGTATATTAATAAAGAGACTCAGTCTGCCTAGAATTTGCAGACTCTAGTGAACTGTCTTTTTCTGGACTGTCCGTTGCTGTATTTATCTGGTTTCTCTCACTCTAATCCGAGAGAGTGGTTGGGTTCGTTTCTCTTCTCTCTACTCTCTTTGGTTGTCTCCTCTCTACTCTCTTTGGTTGATGTTACATTATCCGCTCTCTAAAGAAATTTTTCATGAGCGTGCGGGTGAGTGTACGTGTGTAGCACATCTTCTTTGGCTACGGGTTTGTTGCAGCTAGCCTGGGTTGTTGAAACTAGCTAAGAAAATGGAGACTAGCTTTTGATGCAGAAAGCGAGTGATGAAGCTGTTGCGAGCTAGCCAGTGATGTTGAAAGCTAGCAATGATGATGCTGTTGCGAGCTAGCCAGGGATGTTGAAGCTAGCGATAATGATGTCTTCTTGTGTCATTTTAAGGAATGAAGGAGAGATAGGAACAGAATGCATTATGAATTTGTAGTCCATGGCAATACTGCAAAAATATACAAGTACTGATAATTATGAAAAAATGCAGTATAAATTTAGAATAATTAGATAATAAAAATTGTAAACAAAAAATTGACTTAAAAAATATTGAAAACCTATAAAATTTGTTACATTTGAAAGTAAATTATTTTCTTTGAAAATATTCATTAAATTATTTTCTTTTATGAATTAAATTAACATGATATAGAATAATAGAAACTTATTTTCGATTGAATACATTTTAAAGTTCAATATATTATTATTATTTCTTATTTCTACCTATTTACAAGTAAAACTTTTTAAAATTAAGTTGTTTTGATAGTTGATATATTTACATTGAGAAAAAAAAAAATGTGAACATTGAACATACGATAATCTACAATGAAAGTTGAATTTGTTGATTTAATTACTACCATATAAGAATAATATTAATATAATATATCAAATGAAAAATTGAATTTGTTTGTTTAATTACTAACATAAAATTTAATATAATATTCAATAGTTATTTATTATTATATTTTCTGTATATCTTAGCCTTATAATAAATGATAACATATTTTTAGCATATTAATCTATATATATAAAAATTGAGTATTCGTATGTTTGTGGCCGCAAAACTTGAAAAGTAGTCGATGGATTGACTTGAAATTTTTACACAACGTTGCATTTCTATATAAGAGTGTTTATATTTACTTTTTACTCCCAAGTTCCCACGGAAACGGGAATTTCTCCGAGCGTTTTTCGCGAGGTTTGCAGAAATAGACAGACTCAGACGCGTTGCGATGGTGGCTCACTCTCTGAACCTCTTTCTCATCTACTTAAGTACCTGTATTCCAAAGTTCCCACGGAAACGGGAAATTCCGAGCTAAAATCCGTTCAAACGGTCATATGCGTTAGCACTTGCTTCTTTAGATATTGCTGCTACGGTGATGGAAGGAGGTGGAACAGCTCATTGAGCTCTTAAACTGTCATGACGTAAACAAGGACTTTTCAGAAAACCCAACAAGTAACATTTCTAAAACATCAAGAATGGGAAAGGTTCTTCGGGCGTGCAAAATCATTGTATGGGATGAGTATGCAATGGCTTATAAGAAGTCATTGGAAGCATTAGACCATACATTGAAAGACTTACGAAATAATCAGGTTCCATTTGGTGGAGCATTGGTGTTACTAGCCGGTGACTTCAGGGCAAACGTTTCCAGTGATACCTCGCTCAACACCAGTTGATGAATTGCATGCCTGCTTGAAATATTCAACACTTTGGAGCACAGTAAAAAAAATTTATTTAACAACAAATATGAGAGTTCAACTTCAAAACGATCCAACAGCTGCCATATTTTTAAGACAATTACTCGAACTCGGTAACGGCATGCTCCTACATATCCGGAAATAGGAAAAATCACCTTCGCATCTAATTTCTGCAATATTGTACATTCAAAAAGAAGAATTAGTAGACAGGATATTCCAAAGCATCGAAACAAATTATCAAAATCACGCATGGTTATTGACTGAGCCTTAGCGAAGCCAGGTCGGGTTAGCTAGTTAATTATATTTTTCAGTTTAGATTACTTTTCTTTTTACTTTCTCTTTTGCTGTATTAACTTTCTCTTACTGCTGTAGGTGGGAATGTTATTTAGGATCGTGTCCAATTTTTCGAAATGAATTTTTTGCGGAAATCCATGTTCTGCGGCTTCCTGATTAAAAACAGGAATAATCTGGCGTGTATGTGTGTTTTGAACAAAATAATACTAAAACGGAAAACAGAATGTCATGCTCAAGTTTCATACTTAGACACCTATCTCTGTTTTAAATTTTTCGGTTAAAATTCGACATTATTCTAACACTCTAAATTTACGACTTTATTTCACATGATTTCCTCCACACAAAAAAACGGTCCCTACGATTTTCTTGAATCTTTGTCTTACATTGTACACACTCATAAATGCCTATCATATTTATTTGAAATATTTTTTTTTTTAAGAAAAACTGTTTATTTGCGGAGTTTTATTAAGGACACAATAATGTTAAGGTTTCCACTGAAATGTAAACTTCGGTATAAAATATGGTTCTGCTACGTATATAATAATTTAAAGTTTATTAAAATTCAGTGACATAATTCTAAATTTCAAAAAAATCGGTTACCGGAAGTGTAATTTTACGTAATAGGTTCTTGGTTATTTTTTATAATACGAAGGTTATTCACTAAGTAAGGAGACGACAAATCGACAATCGGCAACGATTTATTTAATCAATACAAAATTTTTGGCTACTTTTCAACACTTGTCCCATTGTTCTTCTAATTTTTGTATGACTCTGGCATTATTATTATTATTACTAACCACGGATGGGCTATACCCCGGCACTGCAGCCAACAGAGGCTTATTATGCCATCCCCGGTAATCTCTAGTAGATGAACCCTCCCTCCTTGAGGAGTTTGAGGGCTTTTACCACCAGATCATTTTGGACTACTATCTCCTCAGATAGCAATGTACCAAAGATCTCGTACATCAATTTATTTATTGCTACGCAATCAAATAGCAGGTGGGGGGCCGTTTCCTGCTCCTCCTGACATAATCTGCACAAGGGTTCCGCGCTTATAAGCCCTACCTTGTGCCTAGATGCTTCCTGAACCTGCCATGACCCGTAAATAGTCCCGTCACCAGAGAAATCTGGCTCCTATTCAGACTAAGAGTCATTTGGGTCCTTCGTTTACGCAGTCCTGGCATCATCCTTTTACTGTGTATGGTCCCTGGGCTCCCCCTCGAGAGATCTTCATGCTTACTGCGATACCACTCTCCAATCGCCGCCCGAATCGCTCCGCCAGTTTTCCCCAGGACAGTCTCTGGACCAATGTACGGAGTCTTTGCCCTGTTCCTGGCCAGTTGGTCATGACTCTGGCATAAAATTCTTTTGGATATCTCGAAGCCACTTTTGCACCAGATTTTTAACTTCTTCATTGGATTGAAAACGTTTCCCATGTAGAGCTTCTTTAAGAGGTCCAAACAAATGGAAGTCCGATAGGGTGAGTTCGGGGCTGTGGGAGGAATGTGAAAGGATCTCCCACCCCACTTTCTATGTGGGCGTCCACAATAACATGCCTGTTGTCCTGAATTAACGGGTTAATGTGAGATTCGAGGGAGAAAGTGGCCACTTCGTTGCTCGTCACAGACACTTACACGGCCACTTTTAAACTGTTCTACCCATTTGTAAAAGGTCCGAACGATTCAAACAATTATTCCCATACACTTTCAACATTCTTTCGTGGATTTCATTACCTTTGATACCCTCTGCAACTAAAAATCTAATCACTGAGCGTTATTCTTCTGAGGTGCAATGCTTGAGCGGACTCACCATTGTTAACTGACTACATTTGAGGTTATGCCTACCAAATACTCTAGAACAGCTGATAAGAAGTTAAGTACAAAGATGCCACAACTTGACGCGCTAATAGAAAGCAAAGACTAACACCAGGAATCCAGCCTTATGCTGTGAAACACTAAAGCGTTTTCTATCAGAAAACTACTACTGTCCTTGATCTAAATCTTATTTA
This sequence comes from Triatoma infestans, assembly GCA_011037195.1. NCBI lineage: Eukaryota > Metazoa > Arthropoda > Insecta > Hemiptera > Reduviidae > Triatoma > Triatoma infestans. The sequence goes on along the minus strand of JAAEAF010005422.1, from coordinate 49,849 downwards.
TAAAAAGTAAATAATTATTTTACTAATGTGTTTATAATTTAAATTGCGGGAATTTTCTTAAACTAATTCTATGTAATAATGTTGTGAATCAAATCTTTAGGGGTAAAATGTGTGAATAATACAATAAAAAAAGTGGGGATTTAGTAAACTGAATACTTCAGCCAATGATAAATATTTTACAACTCTTTACATTTCACTATAGTGCAGGAAGCTATGCTCATAAGAAAACACACTCAAGTTACAGCCACCATTACCGCCTACATACACACACACACACACACACAAAATACCCTGCTTCAAGCTGGCTCTAATACTAACACCTTAACTAAAATAAAGAAAGAGGTCCTCTCTTCTACTCTTCAGTATATATATTATAATACTCGTATATCTCATAATATCAGAGATAGATCGATATAGACCAACATCTAGTCTAAATGACTTTATACGACGCTATATGGTGTATTGATAACGACTTCCACATTAAGCACAAACTTAAAAAAATATGCCAAAAATATTTAAAACAATAATAATAGTTTAATAATTTAATTAGTTATAATATTGTAACGTTTTCCCTCTAAACTAGCTACTGCAACTAGTTTTAAGTGGGTTTCGTTATAGACAAAATACTCTAACCTTTCATAAAGAAAACACCAATTTATTGTTATACACAATAAATTACAAAATACACTTAAAAATAATTACTTCACAGTTTAAACCACAAAAGTTCACTTTATTCACTTTCCACAAACGTACACTTCGTTTGTAACTGGAAACTAACCCAACTCTCTGTGGTCCCACTATTTATACCGGTGGAGAATGGTCTGAAACCTTCTCAATCCTTCCAGAGAGATCTAGAGCGCGTCGCCAGCGCTCCCTAGCGGCCACTAAGAGAACTTGAGGTTCCTACTTCCTCTTCTAGATGGCACCACTGGCTGCGTTACATTATATTATTACTTGGTGATACAATTATTTACTGAATTCAGTGATGCCAGAACCTAGATCAAAGCCAGATCAGTAGTAATCTCCTCTTAATCACTCTCTCTCTCTCCCTCCGATCAAGAGGAACTTCTTCCTTTATAAATTTGAATTTATGTTTTGTCACATACATTTTTGTTTTGTCGGCTTAACAATAAATATAATATGCCGATACCCAAGACATTTTCTCGCCAAAAATCTTTATTCCTTTCCCAGTCACCATGCTTCCCCGTCACCATGCACTATATCTTCACATTTTCCTTCCCTCCACATTTTCTGACCAACTTTTCCTTTGGTCGGCCTCTCTCTTTTCCTGTCTTTTGGAGTATGCAAAAAATATTACTTTTCGGCCAGCTGATGTCGTATTTTTTTTTTGGTTTTTTTGTGTAAATAAATCAACCATATTTAGATTTTGTAGAAAAAATATGAACTTAATTATAAGATGTTTACAAATTCATTATTATTTATACTTTCTGGGTAAATAAAATGCACGTAACATTAAAAAAAAACCTTGGCATAATCGCAAAAAAAAGGCATAGCTAAAAATAGATTAAAAAATGTACATGTAAAGAATAAAAAAAAAAAATTACTCAAATGAATTATTTGTACTAAAGAAGGGCACATAAATTTATGATAATTTACGGACCATAATTACTGCCTTCCTTTTTAGAGAAAGAAAATAATTGCACAATAACTCTTAATTATTAGAAACCTCGTCAATAATAATTTTATAAAAGAAAGTCCAGAGAGAGAGAGAGAGATAGACAACAGACAGATGTTATTTATCTTTCTTTCTTTTTTTGTCGTTCATTTTTTTTTTACTTTTTATAATTAATTTCACTCATTTATATTTTAATTAACATTAAAATGTTTTCTTTGTGTTAATAATTTTTTTTTTTGCTTCAAGTAGTAAACTTTTATCTACAAATTGTTAAACAATGTCCTGGAACTTAAAATATCATTTAATACATTAAATATATAATAATGCGCTTTGTATTTAGGTTTTAATAATTTTGTCATTCTTTTTTTTCTGTCATTTTTAATAATGAAGCGAGTTCATTTTTGAGGTAATCATTAAAAATTTTCCTAATATCTGGCTTAATTAATATAAAGAGTGAATATTCTCTTAAAAACATTTTTTTACCAATAATAGGCCGGATTCAGAAGTATCCATATTTCGTCTACCGGGTTATGGTGTCCAACCATTTTAAGACGAATCCTTTGTTTAGAACCTAGTAGTAACCTGCATTGATCTGATTAACCGGATAATACTGGAGGCTATCCTCTAAAAAGTGAGCCTATAAAGTGGTTCTAGGCTTGTCCAGTTTTCTCAATCTTTTGATGTATTATTTTGATTATGCTTGCCGATCCTTTGATGTATTATTTTTTCTTGCGGCCTTTTGCTCTAAAACAATACCGTCCTCCTCTGCGAGTGCTTTCAAAATTACCCATCTAATCCTCTAAAAAATGAGCCCATAATGCGGTTCTAGGCAGTTTTCTCAATCTTTTGTCAATCGTCGCTAACTTTTGATCTATTATTTATTTTCCGGTGGCCCTTTGCTCTAAAACAGTACCGTTCTCCTCTGCGAGTGCTTTCAAAATTACCCAATGTTTTACTTACAACTTTACTTATAATTTTTCAAAATGCATACAAATCATATGCCTATAATTATGTTTATGAGTTAAAAGTGTGATTTTTTTAAATTAATTTAATCCTTATGACTGGTAAACAGTATTAGGCTTTTTAAAGATGTTCTTCTAATGAACTGTGGGAAGCTCCTAGTTAACCGGTAGTTCCTAGTTTCAATTACATTCAGCCTACTTAAACATGTTTTCACTAAGAACGAACTAGGTTGCCATAACGTTACCCAATTACTAAAGGATACTCATTGGTTATGATTAACTATCCCTTTTTCCTCTGATATGACTCATTGCAAATAGTTTATTTAATGAAGATTGGTTAAACAAAAAACAAATATTTAGATACAAATATTATTTTCAACAATTTTAATTGATTCTGATTAAATAATCCAACTTACTTTACTTAAACACAATTCAATGAAACCTATAATGACGAAAATTCTGTAAAGCTCAAAGAGTTCCTAAAGAAAATAAAATTCTACGTAAATGAATGTAATTTATTTTACAGGTGATAAAAAGGTTTTTTTTTTGTAAGTAAATTTGAATGTAAAAATTGAAATTTTATGATGTAAAGGAAACAAACTTAAATCTATTTGGTAAAAAGTTGAACATTGTATTATTTATTAAAACAGAATATTTTTGTTTGTTTGTTAAACTTTCTTGTAAAATTGAGCTCCAATGAAAAATCCAATAAAACCTGAAAATAAAAATAAATTTAAACTTCATCATGTAATTAAGAAGAAAGAAACAGCAAATATAAATTGAAGAGCAAAACATTGAAGCAATAATTAGTTATAAAAGAATATACTTAACATTCCTTTGTTAAAAGAATTTAATTCACTACACGTCAAAAAAACTTGATTAAAGATTTAATATAAGATATTCTCTTGTTTTAAAAAGTAGCTGCCAAAATTATTGATTAATTAGTAAAAGTGGAAATAATTCTGGAGGTATTTATTTATTTGTTAAATAATTCTTTATTGGAATTATTAAGTAATAATAAGTGATTAGTAGTATTAATTAATAATCAATGAAAAAAAAGCAAAACTGTGACATAAGATTCAGCGCAGGTATACATCATAAAACTTACCTAGTTTGCGCCCGAATTTAATATTGTTATCAACATTAATAAATTAAACTTTATCAATAAAATTGTAGAAAAAGATATAAAGGTTTATGGAAAATTATCAGCTTATATATAAGCTTGAAAAGGCCTGGGGTCATTGTTCTTGTTGATAATGATTTATACCTGAAAAATAAAAAGTTAGCGGGGTTAAGATATGATCCAGAGTTTTTTTCTGAATGATTATTTTACAGACGTTGCGAGTTGGTATTATAGTAGATGTGAGAAAGAATGATTTAGAGAGACTGAATTTAGGAATGATGAAGTAGAAATAAACTAGTAGATGTGCTGAAGTGAATAGGAAACACAAACTGCAAGGAATTTACACTGTTGAATGAAATTAGAGAATAAAGTAGCAAGAGAATAATTAAGAGAGAGGGAGACAGACTGGCTGAAATAGGAAGTACAATGTTGTTTGCTGACTGGTGCCGATAACTGTTCTAAAACTGTTCCCCCGTAAGGCTAATTCGGCTCTACGATAGACGATAGTGTATATTCTCCCTCCCTATTTCGGCCTAAGTAGCGACTAACTAGGTTCTTCGGTTCCTCATGAATCTTAATGTTTCGGATCCCACAACATTATCTATAGAGTTACTAAACTTTTATTTCTAAAACCACTTCTAATAGATATGCCTTTACTAACACTTAAGTTCCATACATTTCAAATATTTCACTCATGCTTATTCATTATACCATTTGCTTATTCAAATAATCGTTTTACACGTCCTATACAGGGTGTCCCAAGGTATATGGATAACGACTTTTTCTCGGAAACTAACTAAAAAATAGCTGGAAAAAAACTAAAAAATACGTGTCCCCGTAGTTTTTTGTTAGAAATCCAAATTTAATTTACAAATTTGTTTTGGTGCTTCCAGAAGCGAGATACAGGTACCAACTTCATTTTTTTCAAATGGGGAGGTGTGGTTTTTATTTAAGAAATAGATTCCTCTATTTTTGTAAGAAAAATTTACTTGAACGGTTTTTTTCTTTGAGCGATATTTTACAAGTTATGAATGAAAACATGATTCCTATAAGAAATTTCAAAATGATATTATAACGGTTTTTTGATTGAATAAGAAGAAAAGTACTATTTTATTATAAATTTTATTCCTCATTAATTACAGATCTTGCTCGAACTGGCCTCCACCATTAGAGATGTATTTCTTTGGTCGTAAGGTACAATTGGCAGGAAGAAGCATGTGTATGCATCTCTAATGGTAGGGGCCAGTTCGAGCAAGATCTGTAATTAATGAGGAGTAAAATTTAGAATAAAATAGTACTTTTCTTCTTATTCAAACAAAAAACCGTTATAATATCATTTTGAAATTTCTTATAGGAATCATGCTTTCATTCATAACTTGTAAAATATCACTCACAGAAAAAAAAACGTTCAAGTAAATTTTTCTTACAAAAAATAGAGGAATCTATTTCTTAAATAAAAACCACACTTCCCCATTTGAAAAAATGAATTTGGTGCCTGTATCTCGCTTCTGGAAGTACCAAAATAAATTTGCAAATTAAATTTGGATTTCTAACAAAAACTACGGGGACACGTATTTTTTAGTTTTTTTCTAGCTGTTAGTTTCCGAGAAAAAGTCCTTATCCATATACCTTGGGGCACCCTATATTATATCTATTTCAATTTGATTCAATTACTTTTGAAATGCTAGTATTTCTTTTCTTTCATACTAAGTAATATATATTTTTTTCAATTCTAATTTTTTCTACCTGAAGGATCTCAAATTACATATTGCCGGGAAAACACAATTTTAAACGATTTGACACGATTGATGCATATGCAATCGTCACGATTGTCTTACAACAATAAGACAACATAATTATATAAACATTCAATTATTCAAATATAAAATGTATGATTTAAATTCAAGTGTAAGAGGAAACTCAAGTTTCATAAAGTAGGAAAATCTTTTAGTAGAAATGTAAAGAAAAGGACAAAGATAAAATTGGAAAACTTATAAAGGAAACTTGTGTTTACAAGCAGCCTCTTACCACCCCCTCTTGCCACCCCCTCTTACCACCCCCTCTTGCCACCCTTATAGGAAAAGTTTCTACTTTTATTACAAAAGTAAATAAATTGTCAACGTACAATTTTACTGTTTGCAAAATCATGAAGAAAGGATTAGGTAGATGATGTTTCTTGCTTTTTTTGTGGACGAAATGGATAAAAAGATAAAGATGCTAGTGTAAATTAGATCATGTATTTGTGAAAAGTTATTTCAGCATGTAATAAAGAAGAATTAGAATTTATATCATATTCGAATAATTGGATGGGTAATTAAAAATACAATTTTATTATTCTTGTTTGTTGTCGAATGCCGTCGTCAATCACTTCCAGAAAAAAAAAATCACTCATAAAAATTAATCGTGAAATAAATGGGAAAAAAATCGTAACTTTTTTGTTTTGTTTAAACAAACAAGTTTTTGCAATTATTTAATATTAAGTCTTTAATAATAAATGTTATTCCTCCATTCCAGTCAGTTCAAGCGTTCTGTGGACGCTTGATTCAGAAATAGGGATAGGTGCTCAGAAGAATGTTACTTTGTGCAATAGGCTCTTCCTAATGTCTAGACATATGGGTGTTTAATCAAACTAGCTGCCGCTTTTGTCGTAGTATACGCTGTGGTATTATGTGCAAGGCATAATGAGACGATACGTTTTATTTGGGACCATGGAGACAAATGGGTTTGCTCAGTGTGTGCTGAGATGGTCGTATAGCAGTTTGTCGTCGCTTGTGAGTCGAAGGTATAAAGGAACATTTGTTCACCCCGACATTCATTTTACCCACTTATGAACGATATAGCACATAGGAACGGTGCTACTTGCCTGACGAGTGAGGCAGTATAGGCAATAATTGCCTATATATGTAAGTAACGGTTGCCATAATATGTGGGGCCACCAGGCGCAGTTGCTGCGATGAAATCACGGTATTTTAAACTCTATTGCCCAGTGGCAATCTGGATAGTAGGATTTTTTGTTGCAGGATCATTGAGGATCACAATGACAGATGACACCTATAATATGATAAGATTTTGCTATCTCAGCAATATTGTAAAAAAGCCTTGTTTGGTATTGTAAAAAATGATATTGAAGCTCGGGTAAAAAAAAAAAAACAGAAATAAAATAAAAACAGATTTTCATAATTCTCATCGACTTCTTAATCTCGATATCCTTTTAACAATATCGTTTTCATCAACATCAAATGGTCGTAAAGAATATAAAAAATCTCAGCAATCTTAGAATAAGTGGGATGTTTTCCTAGGATGTCCTTAAGATACGGCTTTTGTTAACGTAGCAGAGCGAAATATGAGCATATGTTTGGGGAGAAATCAGCCGGTTCTTATTTCGACATAAACATGGGCACAAACCGCCAATTGCTAGACTATTTCCACGCGATTAAAGCATGATTTCAGGGTGAGAACGATCAGGATGGAGAAAGGTGTACAAAGGAATTTTCAATAACCTAAACTAGTTTTACGGTTTAAACTTGCATTCAATAGCATACATGATGAATTTTGGGTTCCCAAGGAAAGGGGTGACAATCTTATACTCCTTATCACTCTTTGATACAATAATGTTTCTTATCTCCATCATAAAACAGCGCTACGCATGTTATGCGGCATAAATGTTCAACATGATTACACTATAACAACAATCATCGTCCTGTCGCTAAAGATTTTTATTTGATAAATACAAAATAAATCCGGAGTTTATATCAGTCTCAAAACAGTTTTTAATGAAACTAGAACTTTATATTGTACAATATTCAACAAGTTAATAGCAAGAGTTTTCAACTAGTCTACAAATAGTATCAATGAGACAATCATTCTATATACAGTTCATCAAGAACCGTTATCATAGAAATCTTCACTTCAACAACTTCCAACGATTTTACTGGGCTACATTATCATAAAGTTATCTTCCTATTCTCTAATCTTTATTCACAATTCTCATAACAAGTAAAATGGGTAAATATAAATTTTAAGTAATGGGTGGGATGTGCGATATTTGACCCACAAACCGGCTCCACTTCGCAATACAAATTAAACCAATATGGTTCCATATTTACCGCTGAATTAGTAGCAATAAATAACTGCCTTCATTTTGCAGCCTCACTTCACTCTTCTACTATTATTATCATCTCTGACAGTCAAAGCGTTCTCTCCAAACTGAAGCAACCGGGTAAAAAATCCATCCTTCACATTACTGCAAACAGTGTAGTTACATAAGAACTTGCAGTTGGAAGGGAAGTCCGCCTAATATGGATTAAGGGACACTCCGGGTTAAGAGGTAACAAAATGGCGGACCTAGTGGCGAGAAGTGCGGCCTCTTCTGGTCTACCCACGGATAAAATGTCATTAGTTGCTGATGTTAAAAATTATGTAAAAACCCAATATTATAAGGAGTGGAGTGTCGAATATGAGCAATTGAGGAATGTTAAAAGAACGTTTTATACCGGTTTAGAACCATACATTCCCACTAAGCTATGGTTCCATGCCTTCAGCGAAAGTAGGAAGTTTTATAGCTGAGGTTCAACCATAACTTCAATCCTCACCACCTGGGCCGTAGGAATCACGATTGATCCCAAATGTCCATGCCCAAAATTGATGCGGATCACATCATTTTAGCTTGTGGAAAATACTGCAATTGAAGAGAATTTTTATGGGACTCCATAGTTGAAGCTGGATGCACACTACCTCTGAAGCTAAATTCTACTTTAAATAACCACATGACATACATAGAACTCTATAACTTCATAAAGAAACATAATATAGATCTGTAAATAAGCGTACAATATATATAAATAGTCACAAATAAATAAACAATAGACACAATATAAATATAACAGATAAAATATAAATGTCCACAAATAAAGAGTTAATAATTTGGCGATCTGCAAAGTACAGGAAGCCAAAAATATTAGCGCCCACAAAGCAGAAGAGTTTATTATAAAATCTATATTATAATTCCAAAAACTAGCGTTTTAATTTTCCCACAATTGGATAGGAAATATAATAATAGCTTTCATGAGAAAAATTATTTTTGTGTTAATTACTTTGAGTTGGCAACTATAATTCATTTGAATCTTGTAACAAATAAACGAACAAACTGCACACTATAAATTGTCAGTAGAAAAAAGAGATCATTGCGTAACGGGGAGAATGTATAGTGAATTTTTACTTACTACGTGAGTTGTTTAAACAAAAAGCCTGGATCTAATGTGATTACTTCATGCTGACCAACTCAGTTTAAATGTAATTTCTCAAAAAAAAAAAAAGAAAAAAAAACCTATTGCAAAAGTGATTATTCTATATTTTGTTTAATGCTTCAATTATTTCGGTTCTCAAAAATATGGGTTTATATTATGACAGATAAAACGCCAAGCTAACTGTTGGCAATTTAGCCATTTCATTTCGGACAAACAAATGTAAATATGTTGGGATAAAATAGGGATCCAAAAAGTAGGGATAATATTCGGCGGAATCCATACAAGATGCTAAATCAGAGCCTGGCATACTGAAAGATATTCCGTATTCAGTTTGTCATAATTGTACAAAGAACCTAGGCATTCCTTGTCTCTCCAATTCGATACCGAGACAGTCATAGCGAGTGGTCATTCGGAAGTTTGTAGTTAGTACTCTTATAGAAAGTTTAGTAGGAATTGCGCGTTCCAATAGAATAGCTCACGCTTTTTCTTATGACTGCAGCTGGTGCAGTTAACTAAAAGCTTCCTTCATGCTGACATTAATCAGGGATTATATACTCCTGTATGATACAGGTACCATAGGCTGTTCCATTTTGCATCTTTTTTTGACCATCTAATCTGCTCTTTCGCTCCTTTTGATTCCCAATGGGAAGATATAGAAAAAGCATCTTTCATCCTTCACTGGTCAACTCCTCAATAGCTTATTTTGTGTTCTTCTTGCATGGTATCCCAGTGACCCACATAGGCAATAGCCGCTTATAGTTGATTGGAATCAATAAGAACATCTACGCGTTTCCTATTTTTGTACATTTAAGATTTAAGAGTATTGTACGAGTTTTGGTTAGATCGTTAACGAAAGGTAGTGTCATATATAGACGCTACCAACGTAGCTGGATGCGTTGCCAAAATGAAGTGGCTGGATACGATGGGAATTGGAACGCTTAGTCGTCCCCCATATTTCCATATGCCATAGACCATATAGTGTAAATTTGGATCGTCTTGAGAGCTATCTGAGCCGTCATTTAGATCGAGCCATTTGAGGCTAGTATGGGGATGCAAAAATCATTCTTTTGTCTAGCTGCAAACCAAGCAAAAATTGAAACTATCGTAATACCTGCTCCTTGGACTAAATATGAACGTTTACTTAATCTGTTAATGCATTTTCATGATCTATTGATTAATAGTTTTCTTAGCACTACTACACTGTTAATTTTATTATCTTTTAATCAATGAAAAAGCATTTTTGCTTCATTATAGGATGGTTTGAATTTTGCTTGAAATTTCAAACTTGAGAAAACTTTTGTTGGTATTTTTATGTCTAATGGCAGACCGAAATATGAGCGAAATGTATATTTTTTTTTTTTAATTTAAGGCGCGTTGGCATTGGCATCCGCTAGAGGCATGACAGGAAGTGAGCTGTAGAGGCTCCTAGAAAGAAAAAATCTAAAGGGCAGCACTGGACTGGAAACCGGGATCTCTGTGTGAGAATCTTACGCGCTACCACTGGGCTTAATCCCTTCTCTTTGTTATATTTAATTTACAATTATCTTTTTTCAAATTAATTACAAGCATATAATAACTTGTTTTCTTCTTTCTTTCACTTATTTCTCTTACATATACTTTCCACATTATGCCTTCTTACCTACATCAGCCAAAATTCACAAGCCCAGAAAATGTTCAGGAGACAAACCAATAGTCATATATATAATATGTGTGTGTGTGTGTGGCGCTTGTGTTTGGAGCTCGTATATATTCCGTGAAACTAATGAGGTATTTCTCTCTTTCACTCCAGTTTTCTCTTTTGGCATTATTTCCTACAGGATTCCATCCAACCAACTCTTCCGTAGTCTATTTCTTCTCCTATTTTAGGGTGAGGCGTCCTGGAGATCCCTTTTTGGCCACCTCTCCTCGCCCATCCTCTTAACTGACCGTACCAATTTATTTATGCCCTACATTATACAGAGAGCTTATTGATTACCTTACCCATTTTGATTTCCTTATTTCATCATTTCTAAAATGATCCACTTGAGAAACACTATTTTTTCATCTCCAAAGGTGAGCAATCAGTTTTTGCTTTTTTATATGATGAGCATCCATATTTTGCATAAATATTTTTACCAAAGAATGGCAATCCAACTTATTGGTGATTTTCGTCTTGGTTCAAGATCTTTATCTCTATTTAATCAGAAATTTTTTCCATGAACCGAAATAATTGAAGATAAGACTATCTTTTTCCATTAGACTGGCACTCAACCGTCTAACTCTGATGAGTTAATGCAAGGCACATATTGCCACATATTTATTTTCAATCTCTGTTCCTTTGCACTCACAATTATTATTCTGTATTCTTTCGCTCAGAAGTGATTCTCCATTTATTCATAGTGATTTCTTTTCCCGCTATATAACACTTTTATATTTTCATTTTGCAATCATCGTCCAATTCCAAGCTTTTATATCTTTTGTATATCTTAATAAGCATTGGAAGTATTCAAAATATCAATGCAAAATCATACGTGATATACTATACTATTTATCGAGACAACAGGGAATGCCGACGGCTTTCAACAAACTAATAAGAACAGTTAAGTTTGAAGCAAATTTGCAATTTCACAGTAAGAAAAAGTCGTATGAGTGTTTCACACCAGATTTTTTTATATACGCCATTTTTTAAGGCAAATCTGCCATTTTATGTAACTCAGCCGTGTAAAGAGAAGAAAGCCGGTGAAAAAGATAGTCAAATTTTTTGTTTTTCTTTCTTTTATCAGCGCTTGACTAGTTTTCAAGAGTCGGGAGTTCATGTCACCTTGGCGGCATAGAGATCAGATGGAATCGCCGGCCACACTTATACGATAAGTATGGTCCTGTAAATAATCATGGTCATTCTAAAACAAGCGGACGCTACTTTATCGGCAAATCGGCGGGTATACGGTCATTTTTATCTTTAAATATCTCCCATCTTTTGCCATTACTTATACGAGGGTTTTCTTCCATCACCGCTTCTCAAAGTAAGACTTTGTGCGGCTACTTGAAAAAAATGAAATGTGATCAGGTTGTCACATATCAGCACCTTTTTAATCAAGACATCGTTTTGTTTTTATTACCATCGATTTGACAAAGGCTTGGAATCTATTGTAATTCTAAATCGACACCTCTACTTAGGATTTCATCTATGATGGGACCAGGACATCTTTGTACCCAATGCATTCATTAGCTTTCTTTGTAGCTACTGCAAATATAGCTTGTTGGAAATCTACAAAAATAATCATCACCTTTTCCAATCGTGAACGATTTCTTTGCTGATAGAGAGCTATCAATATTTTGGTATTTATTATTTAATATTAAATTTATTTATTTTTGTAAATATTAAATATTTTAATTACAAGTG
>JAAEAF010005422.1:0-35000 GCA_011037195.1 Triatoma infestans | reverse complement strand
AAATTGAAATAAACCTTCAGCACTATTTATTTATTGCTAAATTCACCACCGGTCTCCTATCCCAAACACTAAAATCCTTATCCCCCGTTTTGACTTCTTAGATTTATAGAATACTTTTCTATGATTATATAGTAGAAATGAAAGAAGGTCCGTCCGTGGTCAGAACTCATGAATTAATAAATGAATAGAAAGAGTGATGGAAAGGGTGTACACAATAATTGTGCTTGCATGTTTTAATCTTCTTAGATAAGATTTAACATAATAACAGTTAAGTATTATTTAGTATTGTGGGTTCATGCAATAGTTGTTAATAATTTATATACAGTTTTTTAATCGAAACAATTTTGTCCGTCTAGTTCTAGCTACAGTCTTTTCTCTTTAAAATAAATAATAAATATAAATTCTTATTAAATGTGTAATTACTATAATAAAGTTCATTTAAATTGCCATAATATCCATTAAGGTTTTTTCATAAATCATTCAAATTGTAATTAAATTTAAGTGAGCTTGGTATTCAATGAGTAAAACCAATTTTTTTTTTCTTTTTAATTATCTATCTAATTAGTGTTCTCATTTTTGTTTTATATGTTATCTTAAATCATTGCTAACACATTTATTGACTTCAAAGACACGTTTACGAACGATGAAAATGGAAAAGTAAAGGTTTTTCTACAGCTCGGAGATGATGGACCAAGGATTACCACTTCTTACATGTTAATTATTTACTGTTTCCTCCCATGGCAAACCTGTTCAGTTTTGCAGACATATCTGTGCCAGAGACACTTGCCAAAGAGGCTTTACAATTTTTGATTTTTCCATTGTGGCAAACAGTTTTTGAATTTCAAGAATCTCGTTATATGGATGAATGAAAAGTCAGATATAAAGGATTTTTCCCTAGTTAATGCCCAGGCTTTCCTTGAGAGATTGCTGAATCCAGTAGTCATTTGCAGAATAAATTCATAAGGTTCTCGATAGCTCCTTGCGCGTTTGTGTCTTAATTACAATGAAATGTAGGTAAAATGAAAGGTTTAAGGCCTAAACATTCAATCAGTAAGCTATTTCGCTAATATATTACTTTAAAACGTAAAATCTAGTGTGGAATGGTCACCCGATTTTCTCTTAATGCTTCAATTTTCTTAAATCATGGAAACCTTTACACAGTTGCCCTAATATAAGCATACTGATGGTGAAGGACCAGGCAAGTTTAGAACGGTTCACTAGTAGTCCATCTGGGTAGCGCACATAGGTAGCGAAGGTCAGAACTAAACGGCGAGGGAACCGCGGCGTCCTTACCACACTTCCCCCAGTAAAAATCGCCTTCTGGTAAGCTTTGGTCCATCATAGACTGTTGTGCCAAAGGTTTTTTTTTTATGTTTAAATAAAAGTGATAGCTACTTACGTGTATATTAAAAAAAAAGAAGTATCCAGTAATGTCGCAATGGTTGTCGGATTTCGCTTGAAACCTTCGTGTCAGGTGCGGTGGTTGTCCTAAACAGAATACCAGTTTTGGGCTTCTAACAATTTTTCGTTTAACACACACGCGCATACTTATACACACGCATGCATATATATATATATATATATATATATGTATATCAAATTATTCTCTTAGTAGGAGTAAGAGAAAGTATAAATAGAAATGTATTTAAAAATATGGAATGGCCAAGGTCAAAGACGAAGGAAAGAAATTAGACTAGAAATAGTCACGATCTCTACTTCGTTGACTAAGGAAATGGTCTTATTGAAATAAATCTTGTTAGAGTTGCATTGAGTAGGAGAAATTACGTCGAATAAACAGAAATCATGGAATTTGTTTTGTCTCTCCAATTCTCAATAAGAAGACACAATTTGTTTTTGTTCAAGTTTCGATGAAAATTACTCTTTCATTTTGTTGCTTACATATTGGACAAGAAAAACTTGTGACAGTATGGTTTTCTCCTGCCATATTTACTCTTTATTTTAATCTGTCTTTTCCATTTAGCTTTACAATTTGTTTTCCGTTTTTCTACCGGTTTTCTTAAGTTTATTGATGTGAAAATAATAATATTTTAACATGCTTATTTCGAGGACTTATTTTCATTTAATACGCTTATGTGAAATAAAGTGATGCTTAGAGAATACTCTTGTACAAAAATCACTATACTTGTTTCTTATTAAGCAATAAGAAATTGAGTCTTGAGTTTAATATGGTGCTGATATGAACAACATAAATGAAACGCTAACACATAGTTTGAAAATGGGGATTTTAAGACTAACATCATTGAAGGCGGCAACTTTTACCACCTTTCCATCATTTAGACTCTCAGCCATATAACCTTTTCATACTTCCTTCCGCTCTCAGTTACAAACTTCCTCTTTCCATTACTTTATTTTAGTAGAATATACCTATATTACTTTAACAATGAAGGTTGACGGCGCAGTAAGGTTATATTGGGATGCTGTGTCTATCTTCTCTTCAATACTTCAGCTCATCGACTTAGGGGCTTTTGTTCATATATAGCGTAGTATATAACAAAGTTTAACAGGAACAGGTATTATACTTTGCTATCTATTTATGTAATACTTATTGACACCAATTTCGCCCTTGGGGAGATGATGTGTATATATATATATATATATTCAGCCATTGGCTATGATGTTGATAAAAGTAATCATATGTTTAAATTACAATTTTTTATAGTAATAAAATTATTACATTGAACAAAAGGCAAATTTAAGTTCCACATTTTAAATGGGCAAATTTTTGGAAAGGACGGCCCACTTTTATCAGAGATGCTTTTAAAATTCCTAAGACAGGTTCTTCTTCTAGGACAGAATGTTAAAGATCTAAGTTTCTAATTACTCTTGCACACCTTCAAGGCACGATGCTGGGTCCGTTTGACGTGAGACCTGGTAATTACCTCAGGTTATACAGATGGCTCTAGAAAAGATGGTGGTTGTTAAGCTGCTGTCTATTTTGAGGCAGATGATAAATTGGTAATACCTCTTGGAGTATTGGACAACAATTCTCTATCCGAGGTTTATGCTTATTGTTCTTGTTGTTAGATCCGCAGTGTTGAAAAATATCAGCGAGTTTTTTCCATCGATTTTTTCCGGAGTTTTTTTAGCCATCAATCGGTTGCGAGCATTCGCTCATCATCAGGATGTCTTGATAATCAGTGCGAATTACACAGACTTGCAGGGAAGCAAAACAGTTTATACACACTAATTTCGACTCAATCGATTGATTGACGACCACAAAATGAAGCAGTGTATCATGGAATAAATCACTGATATTTTTTTCAACTCTGCGATCCATTTTTTCTGCATAAACCCCATTTTTTGTTGCATTTCGGATAAGCGGATATGCGACTCAAATTTAAAAGGTGTTTGTATTTATCTGGATAGTCAAGCTGCATTTCTTTTTTTTTTTGCCTACAATTTCCAATTGGTACAAGAATGTTTTCAAATATTGAAAGAGCTAACTTTCTCCAGGGAATGAGAATCCTCAATAGGTTTGAGAACCTAGGAATCTCAGAATAGGAATAGATAGATAGTTATGTGTGAATTCGTAGACCCTACTTGTTCCAAATTAGCTATGTTTTGCAAGTAGCCGGACTGGCTGACTCCAATACTTGCCAAAAGAAAAAAATTGCAAAAAATAAAATAATCTAAAAAAAAAATATACTCTTAATATACCATTGGATGTCACGAGGGGATGTATTGGGAAGATTTCGCTTAAAAAATTTTCACCGAATGTTAACTACTATACTGTGTGATATTTTCAATAAATAGGGTTTAAAAAAAGAAAAATTAAAAGACTATCATAATTTCATTAAGCATAAAGTATTTATAGTTAAAATTAAAACTTACATATCCAGGTGAGACATAATTTATTAGGATATCTCATTAGATATTACCATGGAAACCGTCAGAAAGGTTTCAGTCTAAAACCTCAACCAAATTGCAACTTGACTGAATTTGTTTTTTATTATTATTATTATTTTGTAGTTTTTGTAGAAAAAAAGAAAAAAGTGATATGAAAAACTCACACGAATTCTCTTGAGACAGTTATATATAAGATGACACAATTACTCGTAACAAAATTTCAAATTTTACTCATTTGTTCTAACTGAAATATATAGATGGTGGGGGGGGAACAAGTGCCAACCTGCCAACTGTGACAGATAGAGTTAATGAACATTGTAGAGAGGCCAGGCCAATAATATTGAACAAACAATTTTGAATTTTTCAGATTCTTCAGAATTACTTAAATATTGCTATATTAAAGAAAATTTCTTTATTCTTGAATTATTATAGACCTTGGCTCAACAGAGATCCTGATGTGAAATATGCTCGCTCTGCAATTTCAACACTGGCGAAGAATTATATCATTTTCTAGGCGAGTATACTCTATTGGCAGAATTCCGTATTCCATACTTTAGTAAACGAAACCTTTCTAGAGATGAAACTATTGCTTTTCTGTCCGGCCAGGCAGATCCTCGTCCACTGATCCGCCTATGCTCGACACGCTTGGAGAGTAAGGTATGATTGGCTCATAGAGTCATCCTAGAAAGTTTGTATTGAGAGATAATTTAGTATCAGTCTTACTTGTATATGTATTTATCGTATTTAAGTTACTTAGTTTTTATTATTTTAAATATCCACTTACTTTAATTCCCACTATTTAATTTGCTTTTTTATATTATTGTTTGTATTATAATTATTGTAAATCCCTTTATGTTTCCACTACATTTGTTTATATTATAATTTAGTAAATCCCTTTATGTTTCACTATAGCATTATTATGTTTTTTATATTCTTATTTTTTAGGGTTTTTTTTATTTTATTTTATTTTTAGTTAGAAAGAAGTTCTTCTTTTTTTTGCTTTTCTTTGTTGTTTTTTTTTTCATTAATAGTAAACTCTGGCAGACGGCTCTCGCCATGTCGAATATACTGTTTTCTCAATACTTTGTAATTACCTTTTTTAAAATAAGGTTTTATTATTATTATTAAAGAAAATTTCTTAATTAGAGCTATGAGAATTGCCGTAGGAGATAATGATATCTGTTCCCCATTTGCTTTATTTTCTTTTTAACTGTTTCAGAAATCCTAAGCGAAAGAGAGGAAAACAGGAAAGTGATCCGTTTTTTGCAACGATCACTCCTCTTTGAATTAAATAATATAAAATATAAATAAGTAAAATACACTTAAAGAGGGGGAAAAAAAAACTGATTAAATGCAATAATTGATTATACAAGCTACTTTATAACAGGCTGTATCATGGAGTATATTTTTTGTATAAATATATGGAAGATCGACGATATATTATATACTGTGAAGTTGGTGCACGTTTACATAAATATACAAAGAAAAACTTGTGTATAAATTGGCGCTTGGTACGATGAATGAAAAGCAGTATAGTGAGCACTGGATTGTTGGATTTATGGTGTGTGTGAGAGAGAAGGGTGAGGGTGATGTTATGGAGGGGCGTATTGTGGGGCGAAGGTTATATAGAAACTCGCGGGGTATAGAAACCAGTTGCCACCCCACCAAATAGATTAAACTCAGGCCGAAACTAATGGTATATACTTCGGCAATGGAAGAGCCGCTGAGTTTCTCACTGTAACCCCGCCCTTTTCCGCGTTCACACACACACCCTCTTGCACTCACTTACTTTTTGTACTTGCTGTTGGTTACTCTCCGCGCTACAGAGTCCTTCCTCCGTTCTTCCATCACTACCGCTATGCTCCCGTTCTTCTGCTACTACCCGTTCTACTTCTTCTTCTCCACTTACCGATCCGAGTATAGAGAGCAGCAGCAGCAGTATAACGCCACCCTTCACTCACTTAACAAAAGACTGATTGTATGTCGGCATAATCTGTCTTTAGCCTAGTTTACTTCTTCCACACTTCTTCACTAGTCCAACCGAAATGTCTTCTCTTAATCTCATCCCCTATGTTTCTTCCTTCCACCTTCCTCTTCTTCTTACTCAACCATTACCTTCTTCTTCTACTACCAAAAACCAAAGAAAGTACTATATGAAGAACTATTTGTCTCCATTTTAAATAATTGCTTAAACGCCTTTTGGTAAAATAGTAATTCTAACGTTTACTTAATAATTTATTTTTATTGATTTATCTATTTTGATAAACAACGACTTCAGTTCACCTTTTTCCGATAAATTATTGGACGATTCCAAATTATTATTTGATGATTCTAAATGAATCAAGCATCTTTTTTTCTTTTTCTTTTTTCCGCAACCGCGTAATATGTGACAAATATTAAATCAAAAGTAATGAATGAAATATGATAGTTGAAATTAAATGACAAAAAATCCTGATATATAATGTGTATAGAACACTATTATGCAGTATCGAGCTTTCGACCTAGGATCCAGGTCATTCTCAAGATAAACACAACTAGATGAGAAGAACATAGCAGGTTAAAGTGATAGGCTACATTACATACTTTAGCAGTGTTATTATTTCAATAAATTTGTATATAGCAATATCTGTTTTAAAATTGATAGATGGGCCGTTACTATTGATGTGGATCATGTCTAAAAATTTCCTTTTTCTTTGTGAATTCTTTTCTCTGGCAACTATTGCAGTTTTACTTAAGTCAAAAGGGTGTCCAGTTTTTGTAGTGGGTTGAGAGGCAGTTGTGTTGTCTTTTTTTATTTATTTTTTAACGTCATATTTGTGTTGTCGAATTCGGTTTTGAACATATTGTTTTGTCTCTCCTATGTAGATGGATGAGCAGTTTGGACAATTTATTTTGTAAATAACATTAGAATTTAGAAATAATAGCAGTAGCATTTATTTTGTAAATAACATTTTAGAAATGACACCGCTTGTTTTCCAACACTGCTAAGTATGTAATATAACCTATCATCAAACTGTAACCTCTTATGTTGTTTCTAATTTAGTTGTGTTTATATTGAGAATAACCTGGCTCCCAGGTCAAAAGCTTGTTATTGTATAATAATGTGTTTTATACATATTATATCAACACTTTTTGTCATTTAATTTCAACTATCACATTCTGTAAAAGTTTTTAAGTCCTAAAAACAAAACAAAGTTATAGTGGTAATGAATGAAGTTCTGACCATAAAGTAAAAACAGCCATTGCTTTTACTCATTAGTATAATAAAAAGTAACATTAATCAATTGTAACTAGCCAGACATCTAGCGGCAATATATGAAAACAAGTCCAAAACAAATCAGACACAAGATTACAATTTTTTTGCAGAAAAAAATTAACATACTCTTGAGTACCGTATTTTTACATACTCGTTTGAGTTGCCACAATACCTGAACTCGAGTGTAAAAAAAAGCATTAGTTTACTCACAATGTTTGATTAAATAATTTATCTTTTTACTTTTTTCTTAGGGGTAATAAGGAAGCTGACAAAGTTAAGCATCCTGAGAAGAACGACTGTTGAAATGATATATGCATGGGCAATAACCTCCTCAAGGAAAGGTTTCTGCAACTATGATTTTTTTTTTTTTTTTAAGCAATTTATACATCTCATTGTTATTTCAGACGCAAATTGAATTTCCGGGAACATTCTATTGTCAAACAGAAAGGAGAAACTGCTACTAGATGCCGCCACACCAAACCAATTATTGCTTTATATATTTATAACTTCCTTTAGAGATCATGAAATCGTATTACTTTTTTACAAGATAAACATAATATCTTGCATCTAATTCCGCCTTAGTTTCCGCTGCACATTATTCTTGTCCTTGACCAATGCACCGAGATGCGTGAGGTTGTTGTCATATTGATCTGCAATGAAATGTCTACATCTACTTTTATTTAAAAAAAAAAAAAAATCCATGTTCTATCCAGAATCGAACCTAAGCAGCTTTTTTTAAAGGCTAACTTTCCATTGACTCAAAAATTTATACTTTTCTCAACAAATTATGAGTCAAAAATTTATAAAAATTATAAATCACACCAGTAGATTGGAAATATTGCACACAAAATAAAAGAATTAAAGAGAAATATAGTTCTGGTGAATGGTTACCCTGTAATTCTATACTTTCCATTGTTTCCACCATGCGTTATATTATTCTGACAGGATAAATATTAATTTTTATGACAACTTTTATACATTTCCATTGTTTGGTTCACCATATTGGTGTTTATTCCAAATTCACTCGCATACAAATCACCAACCATTTTCATTAAATTTGTCCATTGACAAATTTACTATAATAATTGACCGTATACGAGGCAAATTTGGAACAATGTTATTTCAAACAATATAAAATATATTGTATTATAGAGTTAAAAGTAATTATTCGCAATTAAAATTTGCATACTAAATAGTCTCAAATTAATTTAAAAATAATTAAGATAAATTCTTCTCTATGATTACTGAAAGTATTGAGCCTTCTCCTCTATAATTATATTTATAAAAAAGTCTGTCGCTAGCCGATGACCACTTTTTTTCATCCAATTCGAAAAAATTTTGCAGGGAAAACGCTTTCACAGCGAGCAGGAAGCAGAAATTGTTTTCTAAGTGTTCAACACAAATCCTGAAGTTTTAATTTGTTTAATTTTTATGGTATAAACAAATTTTCAGACTGATCGGTAATCCAGAGTAAGTTGTGGCATTGAGTTATCTGACTTCAAATTCATCTACGCCGAAGTACCGCTAGGAATCTTCCTTGGCCTGATCTTTTCCACATTATCCACTGCTGATTTTCCCATTAATCCAGCAAGCCTTGATACCGCAATATTATCTGCAATTACCAATTCTGCTCACACTTCCTCACACCGTCTACGACACCGACAACCGATTCTCCTTCAACTATCTCATCAAGGTCTTGTTGCAGAAATGGAAAATAAGACTGATGGAAATCAGATTACATTCACTTTACATAGATAAAACTTGTCCACTGAACATATCAACAATTAAGAACAACCGACATCCATACAAGTCCACTATCTAAGTATACAACCGTATCTAAGACTGAAAATATCAGAAATAAAAAGACGTTATGGACAACTATGAAGACTTCTGGGGATAGAGATCAAACATGAACACTGACTCTTTACAAAGCACTGCTGAGACATAACTGGACCTATGAAGTTGGACTATGAAGCAAGAAAACAATCTAATATCCACTGCATCAAATCTTTTCAAACTAATGTCCTTCGGTCAACGCTCCCTAATTTTTCTCCAATTTAACTCTTCAGGAATACCATAGTATCACCTATGTTAGGGAACTAATCCATTCTCGCTTCCTTATTTTCCATAATCTCTCATCCTAAACCCACTGCCCTACCAGATCCAGCCATCCAGACAATCCTGTACGCCCTTTGAACCAACATTGGCCACGCGATCTCCCTACACATTAACAAATCATTCCTCTCTGGAACAGCAATTTTTGGTTTCTCTCAACCAACAGCTGCTACAATAGCAGCGGCGAATCCTAGAGGATTGAGTGCACAATCTGTGACATGAATTTTACATTTACTTGATGTATTTTAATCGAACTATAAAATAAAATAAATAATTTTTTTTGCAAAAATGTATTGATTGTAATTTATAATCTATTTTGATTAATAAAAGCTATATTGGAGCCTAATTATAATGATTTAAAATTCACGATTCGAAAACGCAATTACTTTTGCATAAGTCTATATTATATTTCCATACACTTTATATACTGAAATACCTGGTAAATAGCATGAATACATAGCATGAATATGATAAGAGATGGAATTCATAATATAGGAAAGAGTGGCAAAGTGTCAGTCACATTTCATGACCTCCTTGTTCATAATAATGCCCAACACTCGCCAGGTCAGGCCAGTGAAATATGCTCCGTATTTTCACCTCTTTTCACTGCTCCTATCATATTGCAATGCAGATACGTAATATTGCATACTGACACACAAAACTAACTATTTATCCAACTGTTCTCAATAAACATCATTTTTCCAATATTTAATTAACTAGTAAATATAAATTAATTAGAAAACTAAACATAAAAATTAAAGTTTTTTGCAATTTTTTTCTAAAATTCTTTTTTTCGTCACTGGTAAATATTTATTGTAATGTATGTATATCGCAAAATTAACTTGGCTGAAACTGTGAGAATAAATAATTAACTCTGCAATAAATGAATTTTCATTTATTTTTGTTTTCAAATATTGAAATAACATTGCCAAAAATGGAATGAAACAGTACAGAACAGGCAAAAACTGTTTTTCACAAGAAAATTATTACAGTACGAGATATTTATAATAAAAAAAAGAAAAAAAAAGAACACACTAAAAGAAAGAGAAAATTCATTTTTATCGTGTTTTCATTTTTTTTTTCCCCTAACTTCATTTTCTTTTAAGTGGTTAGGTATTTTATTTCGTATGAAAGTATCCCTACCATGAGAGGATTTATTAAATAATTCTACATGCTCCATAAAGATTTAATAAATGTAATTTTATTACAATTTATAACCATGTTGTGATTGTTGAATTCATAAATTTGAAGAGAAATATACAGAAGATGATCAAATGTAAATCGATTGTTTTTTCTTTTCAACAAATTTAACCTGTTTTATAAAATTTGAAAATCCCATTTTTTTTTTAAGAAACAACAAGAATTTATCAATGAATTGCTTGTATAGTAGGAGTTGTTCTGAAGTGGCAATGGTATGACCAATTGTCAGGATGTAACTTATGAAAGGTGCTCTGTATCTTTCCAAGATTGAACAGTGATATAACAAGTGTGTAAAATATTGAATTCCTTCATTACAAGGGCATGTTGGAGATACTATTATTGTTACGTATTTGCAAGCTCGGTAGAGTTCATCCGGCACCACTAGATGGTTTCCGGGAATTTAGAACTCTGCAGGAACTCCGTAAGGAGACCATAGGCAGGTCTTGCTGTGAAGAATAGAAAGGTGGGGCAACAAAGACAGAAAAAGCACCAAGTCAAAACTAATAATAAGTTTATTGATGAACAAGCGCCTCCCCAGCTCCTCAGCCCCACATCCGAGCTCGAAAACGAACGCTGACTAGTGGGTACGCCCTGGGAATTACTCTGACTGTCTGAATGGCAAACAATCCCTTCCAGAGCTGTCCACAGGTTGCTGAAGAAAGGATGACTTCACATCCGTCGGAGGACCAGCAGCGAAGCTGCAAAGCTGTTGGCATAAGAATAACTATGTAGGAAATATATAGGTTACAGACAGAACTGTATATTCTCAAACTAGGTTGAGAGAAAATATAAGAACACTAGGAGGGCTAGTAAGAAAAGCTAAGGTGCGTATACTTGCCTTAAAGTTACAGTTCCGTACACCTCCTTTAATTAGAATTCGTTCTATCTAGTGTAGAGAATACGTCTCCCCAGAATGTACAAGTTGAGCAGGCAGTGTATAGTCACTTAGCCTTGAGTTAGACAAACGATTGGTAATACAATAAATGTTAAGCTGAGACTGAAGGTACTGAGAAAAGAGAAAATAATATGAAATGTTACGTTTCAATAATCGCATAAACGGCTTCTGCCAACTTATATTAACAATTAATAATGAGTAGAGATATAAAGGAGAGGAAAGAATGGGAAAATTGTCTTACTCTGAAAGTAGAAGATGTTAATATAAGTCACGTGCACCCGCCAGAGGCCAGAGATTTACGCTATTTAGATTGGTGACTCCTATTATCACCACTGCTGAATAAGCTCGTACTGAGTGTGAAATCTGTAAATTAAATGATTACCAGACTGTTGGAAAGATTATACACGTGAGGCAGCAACTGTACGGCGTAAAAAGAGAACTATGATATAGCGATTTTACGATACGCCACAGAACTTGAAATACACTTGAATAATGATATTAGGAGGTAACTGTGCAACCTCACAAAATGATTAAAACAATATAAAAGGATGTGTGTAAGGTGTTCACTAAGAAACAAAAGGCGGTCTGGTTAGCGTCTTTTCAGCTCAACAGTTAGAACGAAACTTAGTAATAATAATGGCTACTACTGGGGCCCTGCCACTTGGCTAATTGAGTACAGCGAGAAAGTGCTACCCGGTACTGAGGCTAAAACACTACAACAGTGCTCTGTGTGACAAAAATTCTAAGTAACGTGAAATTGATTGGGCCCTGACCCCAGGGCTCTCTAGTATTGATTTATTTAATCGACCCAGGTTACGTATTCCGTTGCATTTTTTTGTAAAAACTACCCTTACACTCCAGGAATACGTAACAATCATGTTACACTTATTTAAATACTGTCAGCATGGGCCAGGTCCTGATGATATATGAGTCAGACGGTAGTCCATTTCTAATTTTATTTTCTTTCTATCTTTAATGTCAGGAAAGAATTTCTTGGTTGTTCTTCCTTTTTCAGTTTATTGCCATCTCATTTCCCAATCAGTTTCACTTCGGCCTTTAAAATACTTTTAAAATAAGTTTTTGGATATTTAGTGTAGGAATATTCCAGACTTGTATCTTTTTGCTAGATGATCTACTTCTTCATTCTTTATATGTCCTGCGTGTGGATTCACTCCATGTTAACTATCTGGCCTTTTTCTTCTACTTGAGTGTCCAACCGCGAATGTCTCCT
Organism: Triatoma infestans; assembly: GCA_011037195.1. Taxonomy (NCBI): domain Eukaryota; kingdom Metazoa; phylum Arthropoda; class Insecta; order Hemiptera; family Reduviidae; genus Triatoma; species Triatoma infestans. The sequence goes on along the minus strand of JAAEAF010005422.1, from coordinate 22,436 downwards.
ATTAATGGAGAGTGTATTCTGTTGTTTTTTTTATTTGACCATCTGTGAAAATATTTATATTTTGAATACATTCACTATTATTGAAATATATCCATTCTAAGCCTTTAGCTATCGCAAGAACTTCCGCTTGATTGTTCGAGCGCAGAGGATGCAATCTGAATTTTTGTGCAAATATCATTTTCTCTTTTATACATATTATAAAAGCACATCCTACATTATCTTCTATTTTCGAACCATCGGTATATATTTCAATCAGTTCCCCCTCTTTCATAGTCTTTTCAATTTTCTTTACTTTTCCAGGATGTAGCCACTTCTTATAGTGAACTGAGCTATCATATTCACCTATATCCTCTATACCTCTGTTTTCAGGATGTCATTCATACCACTTATTTCACGGAGTTTTATTGAAATAGGTACGATGTTTGCGATTACACACGTGGCTTCATAAGAAATGGATCTATAAACTTTTATCATACGAAGAGCCATAAGTCTCTGACATCTCTCCAGTTTTTTCATACTTTTCTTCTTTTTTATCCCATCGATCCAAATAGCAACTCCATAAGCAATCAATGGAATGAAAGCTCCGTCATAGATAATTTTCAGTGCTTGATAACCAAGTCCCCAATTAATCTTCGCAGATCTTGATAATATATTAATAATTGATACAATCCTATCAGAGATGGAAGAAATGTGGCTATCCCAATTAAATTTTGTATTAAAAAGTATTCCCAAGTATTTTAATTCAAATAGAATTTCGAGTTTATCTCCTTTAAGAAAAATTGATAAATCGTTTACTATTTTGAAATATGGAGCACATTAGATTTGGTTTTATTAAAATTGATTTTCCAAATTTTTGCCCATTCAGTCCAATCCAATGATTGTCCTAAGAGCTTTATTTGCGGAACATTGTAGATCTATATAATTTTCTGACTTCACAATGAGTAAGAAATCATCTGCAAACGCAAGTGTATAGCAGTTTTTTGGAATCTAGACTTTTAGAAGTGAGCCGTATAAAATAATCCAGAAACCTGGACCACAACAGGATCCTTGAGGACATCCCCTTGTAACTAAAATTTCCTGCTTTATATTATTAGTTTTAATAGAAGCCTTTCGTTCTGAAAAGTAATTCCTGGCTAGGTCAAACAGATTTTTCGGACATCGTCTTTTCCTTAGTTTTGCTATGATTTCTGGCCACCAAGCCGAATTAAACGCCCCTTCTACATCTAATGATATTAGTCAAACCTCTTCCTTAGCACCTAAAGCTGTGCATACCAGCTCTTCCACTTTCTTTACTCCATCCTGATTGGGTCCTAAATCCAAACTGTCTGTCACATATGAGATCATTCTTAAACATATAAAGCATTATTCGATTTATTAGTAATTTTTCTAAAAGCTTTCCTCCTGTAGAAATCAAACTGATAGGGGGATATCTGCTTGGATTCGTTGACTTTTCTTTGCCAGGTTTGTTAACTAGAACTACTTCTGCTACCTTCCAATGTCTCGGGAACTTTCCAAATTTTAAACACATGTTGTACAATTCGGTGTAGAAAATTCATGAAATACTTTAAAAATTATATCGCTTGTTAAACCATCGGCGCCTGGAGTTTTCCTTGGGTTAATTTCCTTAATGACATTTTCTACATCAGCTTCAGAGAAATTTAGGTCATTCCGAGTAAAGATGTCTTGGTCTAATTCGATCCTCATTGCAGATTGTTCTAGTGTGTCATAATTATTTTCATCGATTGTGTTAGGTCACGGAACCTTGGAGAGATTAACTTTGCCTCGCTATTTTTAAATTGTTATTTCATCGCCCGCATATTTCCCTCGCCTTTCCGCCTTTTACCTCTCTCTCTCTCTCTCTCTCTCTCTCTCTCTCTTGGTGGCGGAATTGTCGGTGCCTTTCATCTCTAGGGGCTCGCGCCTTACTTATTTTGTCACACTCTAAAAACGTTCTCTTCCTATAAAATTACTTCACTTGTCTTGAACAGTTCGCCTGAGCAACAGTGTTTGTGCCGTTTTCTTCTTCTGTCGCCCGACTAGCTAACCTCTGTTTCACCGCTTCTCTTACTCTGTGCATTCTCTTGTACTGTTAATTTCACCTTTAAATTTTGTGTCGCCTTATACGCACCTCTTCGCCGTCTTAATTAATATTGACTCCTCGGTGAGTACCAAGACTCATGTCTACGCGCCATCACCTTCACGAGGCTATTTCATCGGCGCCTTAGTGGACTCGCCATCACCCACCGCTTTAACAACGGCATCATCCGCTTCTAAAGAGCATTCCAATCCTTCTACGCTCACCTGAGTTCCTTTCTTTCGCCACTCACGCACCCACGCCCACACGCACACTACACACACACACATGTATATATATACACGCCACCTCTTCCTTTCTCAGTCCGCCATTCGTCTCATCAACCCTTCTTCAATTCATCACTCACCGTCACCAAGGGTAAGTTTCGTTTTCATTTGTTTTGCATTATTATTCATTTTTGTTTTTTCACCCGCTATTTGTCATCTCGCCTTGGGTGTCTGCCGGCAGATAGATTGGGAAAAATGTTTTCATGATTGTAGATATTGTTTCTATAGTTGATTTTGTAAGTGTCCCATCTGAGGTTTCAATTTTTGAGTAAATAACATGTTTCTTTGTTTTTCCAACTGCAGATTTATATTTGCTACTCCAAGGATTATTTCTTATTATATTAATACAATAATCATTCCATGACTCCAGTTTTCTTTCGGCCATTTTGTTTTTATAAGCTTTCTTCTTTTCCAAGTATTCTTGTCCCTCAAAAGCGAGTTATTGTACGTTCGTTGAAATAACCTTGGAGCCTATTAATCTCTTTTCTCAATGTAGTGCTCCTTGGACCACCACTTTACAGTTTTATGTTCGGATTTACCCTTGTATTCTCTTGCATAAGGTATTGATAATTTGCATGATTTAACTATAATTTTTTCTACATTTTCATCTAGTTCAGAAGAATTCTCAAATACTTTTATCGAAAACTCTGTGGCTGGTATTAAGATATGCATAATATACTGAGAGTGCTTTAAATATTTTCTCTTAACTGAAGAAAGGGAATACCGTAAGCGTGTCAAGTTTTCGTGTATTCAATTGACTCAATTTTGAAAATTTCACACAATCCTAATAATTCCTTTTATCAGGAGTAAGAGAAAGAAAAATTAATAATAATAATAATAATAATATTAAACAGGGAAATACAATCTAAATTACAACCTCCACTCTTCTTCGAATTCGCACTTTTCCTCAACGTGGAATTTTCACAATATATTTACGGTCAATATGTTACATATAAATTAATTTATTTATTTCAAAAATAAACTGGTACATATTTATTTTTATTCACGTTGTCATACCAAAATATAGTTTAATAAAAGCAGAATAGAAATCCTAAGAAAGCCTCAGGCATATCAAACTTTTCGAAAGAGAAACTTTTCTTATATTAAATTTTCTTCTATTAAATCTAGCATATTTAAAGACAGATCTAAATATAAATAATTTGATATTTTTTTATGCTAGTTGTTTTTCATTTTTTTTTTTTTAATTATTATAATTATTATTATTTGTATTCTTACACTAAGACTTAAGATAAGACATAAATTAATAACATTTATAATGTTATTAATTTATGTCTTATCTTTGTTCGAGTTAATCTTTAGCACTTTATATTAAATTGGCGCAAATGCTTCATTCTTTAAATGAATCCCCAAGCATATTTTCTTCTTATATCTTGATTAGTTACAGTTTTGCCAAGCATAGGGGAAAATCCCTCTTGTAGGGATATTTAAGGTACTAACGGGATTTAAGGATTTTTCTTTGAAATTGTTTAAACTTTAAAACATAGGGAATATTCACAGTACTTTAACTGCTCAAATTAATTTTTTTCTGCTTGGACATCCCTGTTTGAATATGGAGCGCGAGTAGTGGTATTTCAACACAGTCTCACATTTAGTAAGTACAGTCGGGTATTCCCCTTTTTAATTACGTTACTTTGGAGAATCAGAGCACATTGCTCAATTGCTGTTTGTTTATGCATATAATAGTCATTAGTCTTGTAGTATTGTTTGCAACTGCAACTCACATATTGTGTGACCGTTTGATTGACCAGTAATTCGTTGCAAGTAATATATTTTTCTTTAGTTAATACTTGAGTCTTTTACCGTATTTCATCAGAAAGTGTTAATTTTTTGTTCTTAAGTGTAGGCTAGTGATTAATGTAGAATAATGTAAATGTGGTAGAAGAGGATGATGATATCGAAGAAGTTTAGAGCTGTGGAGACCATGTTGGTTACTTGGATGATCTTTATTAAGGTAAAATATTTTTGTAGTAAAATTTCATTTGAAAATGTATTCATATCATATCAAAATTCCCATGAATTTAAGTCCCTAGGGATTTTGGTGCTAAAAAAGTGATTTTTCAGAGAGTGCGAGGGAATTTTCATTGTCATGACCTGGCCACACTGATTAAGAATACCAATCTGTGGTTACTAACATAGGATGGAATTATTACTAATTAGGACTTGCAATTAAATAATATTAGAAAAGTGGAATTTTCATTTCATTATTGAAAATATAAACATTACGTTACTTTAATTTATTAGATTAGATTAGATTCTGTGGGTGTTGGTTGTTAAGGCTACGCCATTCAGACCTCTTTGAGTCAATTGTGGCTCACGCATTTTAGAGTGTCCCCTCCAGTCCTGTCTGTTGAAGTAGACTTAGGAATTTGATGAGAGACTCTTGGGTGAAGCTTGAAGGCACCCACAATTTAGAGCACCCTTTCAAATCCCATCTGTTTGATTAGACTTAGTAATCACATAGGAAAGAGGCTCCTGAGTAAAAGCTTGAAGGCGTCAGTTTCTTCTCCCCAATCAGGAGAAATCTCAGCCACAGAAGCCTCTCCCGCTGTCACAGTTCGGGAAGTGCTATTTCTTCTTCTTCGTGACAAAGCCTACACAGACTATTCGTTGTAGCCCCCCCCCCCTAACATACGAATTGAATATTTGATAAGTCTACAGTGGCCAGTAAGGAGGCCTACAGTCATCCATATGACCGCACAGTTTTTCTGGAGTAGCTCTGCAATAATCCTGGGCGTGTATCCATTGATAAACTTTTTCGCCTGCCCCTAGTTTACCCACCATTCTTGTGATCATCGTGCAACCATATACTGCTGGCTGCATTCATGAGGAATTTTGCAATGCCGCAGAAAGGTTGGAGTTCAATAAGAAATCGTACGGGGTTCTCCCGGGCAAGGTGATGTGCCACCTCGTTGCCCTAATTGCCTGAATGCCCGAGTAACCAAATTGAAAAACCTTGTTTTGGCCAATAACTTCCCAAATTGGGTTCACTTAATACGAGCTGATGGCTTGTTAAGCAGCCTGATTGTCGATTGTCTGCTATGGAGTTATGTTTCCCCTCTTGTCTTTTTATGTCATCGGCACAGATAATTATTGCGTCTAACTCTGCCTGAAAGACTGTGGCTAGAGTAATGTACTTGGTGATGTTTTGTAATATTGGCGTAAGCGTGTTGTAAAAGGGCTTGTAAGTATGTTCGAGGTAAAGATAGAAGTATTAGTAATAATTAAGAAATCACCACTGCTAACAAATAATATATTCTTTCAAATAATAACTACAAGTTATTTGATATTATAAACTAATTTAATATATTGTGAAACTGCCACTGATATTTAGAGAACGATTCCTGAAGTGTTCTGGCTTTGGAAGCAGAATGCTGACTTAGTTGTTTGAAAGCAGAAGTCAGACTTGTATTCTTTGAAAGCTGAAGGCAGACTGTGTTGTTTGAAAGCTGAAGGCTGAATGTTTTAAGGAATCCTCTCCCCAGCGGGGGAATTTTCTTGTACAAATGAATTAACCTAACGGGATTTTTGTGCCTTTGTTTTCCTAATAGCAATGACCTAGATTGTAGTATACCTGACTCTAAAATATACTCTTTTTGAAGGTAAATTCACAGCACTAAGATAATTATAAAATATTAACAAAATACTATTTTGGATACTATAAAAAAATATTCTAGACTCTAAACTATTATTTTTCTATTTCGTTCTTCCACTACACTAGCTTGCCTAGGCTTACCGAGATATCGTATCTCGGATTACCCTGTACATCCCGGCTCCCATTTTTTCTTACATCCTGAAGCTGTCCGAATAGCCTAGGAATGGCGGTTCATGATCCCATACCCTTCTGTCCGGTATAAGAACTTTAAAGGACTTGTCATATAATGTAACTATGCTTCAAAAAATTTGAAAAAAAGAAGATAAACTTACTTGCTAAGTAGCTTGTCCAGAAATTCTTACCTGTAACAAAGTAAAAAAATACTTAGTTTAGAAATACTTAATTTTAGTCAACAATTTTCAGAAAAGTCAAAAAATTTATAGGCTTTTAAGTAGTATACGCTCTTTTAAGTAGTTCAGATTCAAAAATTTCGAGAGATGTAGTTAAGAAACTTAATTTTTACAAGATGTTAAATATTTATTCTTCAACAATTCTCAAACGCGACAATTTCATAAGAGATTATGAAAGAAAGTAAATGTAATTAAAGTAAGTAGTGTATTCATTGATTTTCTGAGGGCGAGTTATGTAGTGGTTATGAGCATGGTTTTGTAAGTGGGAGGTCCCCAGTTCGAGTCCTACGCATAACTGCTAAATTTCAAATTCATTTAAAAAATGTTAATAGTAAAGTGTTTAAGCACACCTGAAAAAAATAGGCATTATTTTACTTTATTGATTTTCTGATTTTAAAAATTACATCATTAAGAAAAGTAATAAATAAATAAATAAATAAATAAACTAAAATAACATTAATTTTCGTAGAATATTATATCCAATTTTCGCAGAATATTATATCCAAAGAACTTATTTTTACATGTCTGATAAGCACAGATAAATCATTATTACTTTTTTCGTAATTTCATAATGTTACTGTAATATCAATGTAGAAGTGATGTTTGAATGTTGAAGAAATAAACGCATTACTTATAAATGTTGTACTCTACTATTTATATTTAAGATAATAAGGAATATTGTAGATAAAGTAATTAAGTTAATAAGGAGTACTATAAAGCAAGTAATTAAGTTAATAAAGAGTACTGTAGAGAAAGAGTAGAGATTGAGGAAGTTACTAGCGACTGATCGTAACTTCTTGATGCTGTAAACTGTTCGTTAGAGATTGATATTTTGGTAAACCTTTCTTGATGGTAATACTGTTGTAATAAGACTTCTTCCTGTAGACTGTTGTTCCGTTTAAGATTGTTAAAGTCATTAATCTAGACTGCAAATTAGATCTATTTTTATACAAAAATCTCGGTCTCATACCTTGGGAATTGGGCAGAGTTTATTGCTTAAACTGAGATACATGTTGAAAGTTGATATTGCTTATGTCGTCTAAGATTTACAGCACATAATATCAGTTGTACGTTGGTGGTGATAAGAAGTAGGATATCTGTTGCTGTGATGTGGTAGTGATGATGAGAAGCATCACTTATTTCCATAAAATTACCAAAGTTTCATTTATATAAAATAAATTGCATTTAAAATTGAATGTTTCAACATTCGAGAAGAATATTTGTTTTTTGTAATTATTTTCATCTAAAGCAAATCTGAAAAGCTGAGCTTTAATATATATGAAAATAAATATATTCTACAACTTTTGTATCAAACTGTGGCTTCTCATTTCATCTATTCGAACATTTCAAAAGGATGTATTTTAATGAGGTAAAATTCCAGGAATGACCTTTTTGAAATCATTATACTTTGTTAAAGCAAGCTTTTGTACATGTAAATTTATGAATCCATTAACACAGAATACCTAATTTATTCTATATTTATTATGTTGCACGCACAAGAGTAATGAAAGTAATTGCAATAATTTCTTATTGCATATTAACACACGTATTTGCAAGAAAGAAAATTAGCAGGAGGTTCAAACTGTATCTGTCACGAAGGTTTCGGACAAAATCCATCAACCGCAATTGGCTATTTTATTAAAAGTTTTAGCAGTTTTTTGCGACTTTTTTTTTTGAAAACGGCTTCAACGATTTTCTTTAAACTCGTTCACTATCTGCACATACACATGAATATCTATTAGTTATATTTGAACTGTTTTCTCTAGAAAATTGATTTTTTTAGGTGTTCTGGGATGTAACACCAACCAAAGAGAGTAAAGAGAAGAGAAACAAACCCAAGCACTCTCTTGGACTAGAGTGGGAGAAACTGTATAAATACAGCGATGGACAGTCTAGAGATATACGGACAGTTCAAGATAGTTCAATACAGCCAATCACTACGTGTCATTGCCCATTTACCACTCTAACTTAACCATTCTCTATTGTGAAGTCCAGGCAGTCTGTGTCTCTTAATTAATATATTAGTTAACCAGTGTTAACAAAGTCAATCTCATTTCACCAACCAGACCTAAATTGTCTCCACCTAACACATTGATGTAACAGCAACCAAAGAGAGATCAACAACCAAAGACAGTAAAGGGACCAGGTAACCAGTGTTAACAAAGTCAATCTCGTTTCACCAACCAGACTCAAATTCTCTCCATCTAACACATCCATTGTATGGAGCAATAGAGCTAAGCTATCGTCTAAAGTATTCAATACAATATATGGTTCTGGCACCTCTATAATATTCATATATATTAGAAACAATGATAGAATTCCAAATTTGAATTGAATAACGAAATATGCGATTTTACAGATAGGTTTCATTTGGGGGGGGGGGATTTTTCGAAAACGACTACAAAGATTTCATTTAAACTTGAGATTATAAGGATAACTTTCAGCAGCACGAATCCCATTTATTTGTAATATTTTTCTGAAAAAATTCTTTTCAGATAGTTGTGAGATATAATTGAAATGTTAAAATTCAAATTTGTTTGTTAAATATTATTAACCTTTCTATAATCAATCATTCTCAGTAGGTAAGTTGGGTACTTCTACATTTTGTTAGGACATATGAGCAATTTAACACATTGTTCAAGACACTAATGTTTCATAAAGTTATGATAATTTGCATGAAATTTCTAACTGCAGAATTAATATTCTTCATGATCTTTTTTTTTTTTATAAAACCGACAATTATACAACAGTGTATTCATAAAAATTAAATCTGAAGATAGATAGAACACCTGAAACATTTTTCTGAAATAAAGACGTTGAGTGCAAAAACAAAACAAAAAAACTGTTTTTTCCAGAATGTTTGAATTAATTTCAAAAATTTCTCGTTTAATCATTAACAAGAAAAATTGAGAATTTTCAAGTAACAATGGAAAAAGGAAACATTGTCGCAATTGGTGATTTTCAAGATTCAAGAAATCATATTAAAGTGCTCTTTAATGATGCAAAAGTTCCGCTAACCTTCTTGAAAATATATCCCACAAAGACCCAAAACTTGCCAAGTAGGTTGGGTTCCTTGAAAATCTGTAAATATGGGCTGTAAATGTGCTCTAAAATAACGAAATAGTGTTTCATTCAGGATCATTGAAGCTAAATCCCGGATTTCTGAACATATCTTTGCTTTGGCGTAAAGATTAATATTTACCATAAGCAGAAGAATAGAAGAAATATTGCTATTGAGTTTCTGTTAAGTTATGTATTGAATCAATATCAGAACAGAATCTCATAAGATTATAGCCCATATAACATCATCATATAGAGTATGATCATCTGCACGAATTTTTGGCAGATTATCGCCTCTATGTCTTCTATGCAAATAAGGAAGCTGATAATTTTGTGGATCATTATGTTTCTTTATTATATTGCTGCGCAAAGATATTCATTCATCTCTCATTTATATTCCATCAACAAACACTTAGTTTGGTTGCTCATAAAATAATGGAGCATTGTAGGCAAATAAAATCATGAAAGTTTACGGCTACTTTATAGTTATCATTATTTGTTTTGTTCTTGAAGAAGATAATTTTTTATTAAAAAAGAAAAAGAAAATAATAATAAAGATAATAATCTGTGGAAAGAAGAATAAATCCAAGTAGAAACAAATGAATCACTCCTACTATATAACAATGAGCCAGAAAATGACTTCAATGATAATAAGAAGAAAAATTATGATGAGATCATTTTTTATATCCAACAAACCATGGCAAATAGATATATCTCAACTTTCTTCACAAATATTATAACTTCACAGATTATTCTTTGTGCATTAAAGTATGAATAATTTATGTTTATAAATTATCTACTTAATGGATTTATTGAGCAACCTTAAAAGATCACAAATAAAGATAAAATAAGAAATGGGTGTCGGTTGTAAGAAATAGTATTTATCGAAAATCTTATGTATTATTCGAATTGGCATATTTTCATAAGAGCTTTGCGATCATTTTACTTTTTGCCAATGATTAAGAGTTTTATGTGGAAATCGTTGAATTAAGTGAACCAGTAGAAACTGGTTTTAATGAACACAATGATGGTGAATTTAAAAAATTCTCAAGCAAAGTGCTCAATATACATTCCCCCGGAAGGCTGTATTGTTTTCACAGGAAATAAATGCTCGAGATTTTATGAATGTACGAACATTTTTTTTTTTAGCGAATTAGTGAATGTGTAATATATGTGGGTATGTTTTATTTTCAACCAACAGTACCCGTGCTAGTAGGGAGCTTATTTGTATCGCATGTTACTATTTTTTTTTTTAATTTAAGGCGCGTCAACATCTATAGTCATTGGGGCCCGGAGCCTCCTCAGTGCACTGCAGGCCTCCGGACAGTGTCTCTCGTTAAAGAGAATATTGCCCATCACCGGACCCTGAGCTGTAGAGGCTCCTAGGAAGAAAAAAATCTAAGGATAACACAGCTGGACTCAAACCCGGGTGGGAGTCCAGAACGCTAACCACTTAGCTATTCCCTTCCCTGATTGTAGCTATTGTTATGGCTAGTATTATAGAGAGAGCAAGTCACTGGAGAATGTTTCCATTAAGTGCTGAGTAAATAAATAATGCTAAACGGTAGTGGCTTATAAAGTTTCGTATTTTTATGTTGTGGGTGCATTAGATTGTAGTTGTGGTTGGGTCCACAGAGCATCAAAGCTATTTTCCACGATAGCCTGCTTTTTTGTGTGGTTAATGACTGGTTTAAAGCGTTCGGCCAGTGCATAAACTGATTTTGGTCTATGCAAGTCTGTATTATTGCACTGTTAATAAAACATTCTAATGATAGGGGAACGCCCAAAACCGGTCGATGACTACAAAAAGAAACAGGCTATCATGGAAAATATCTATGATGCATTAGAATTTAAGGCGCGTCAACATCATTTTAAGTCATTGGGGCCCGGAGCCTTCTCAGTGCACTGCAGGCCTCCGGACAGTGTCTCTCGTTAAAGACAATATTGCCCATCACCGGACCCTGAGCTGTAGAGGCTCCTAGGAAGAAAAAAATCTAAGGGTAACACAGCTGGACTCAAACCCGGTTCCTCCGCATGGAAGTCCAGTACGCTAACCACTTCCCTCCAATCACATGTTATTAACATTTTATTTAATATAAAACAAATTAAAAAATGCTCAACCCAATAGGATTTATGAATGTATTAAATGATGGTAAAAAATTTTTTCATTAGAAATAACCATCTTACAGTCGACCAGCTGTTTTTGTCGTATTAATGTGAGTGACGTATTAACTGTCTTGTATGCTTGTCAAGTAATGGACAGTCGTAGATGTTTGAGCGTAGTATTGTCATAAATGCAGCTATTGTCTTTAACAATATGAAATCTGTAATGTCTAGATCTACCACGACCTACCTCTGTCTGTACCTGTGTCAGTTTATAGTTAATTGTAAAATAATGTAATCTTTTCCTGTCTTGCACTATGTTATGCACTTTTTGGGTGGATTTCCCAGCCTTTTGTTATGTTTGCCAATTCTGTTTCCAATTTTTCAACTTTATTTTATTTTGTATGCAGTAAGCTCATTGTTTTGTATACTTTGTAATAATGTATTACTATTTCAGTCTTTGGTACTTTATAGTAATAGATCTGTAGGTCCTTGTTCCGCTGTAGTTTTCTTAGCCAGTTTATCACTTTTATTTCCCAAAATTCCAATATCAGATTTAGTTCAGTTTATTTTTATGCTGTTGTTGGTTGCGATTGTACTGCCTGTTTTACCTCTGACATACAATATATCACAAACCCGATAAATCGCAGAAATTACACTTTTGATATTTCGTTTAGATTTCACCGCTGCATTCAACTCGAAGGTTTCGGGCAATCGACATGCCCATTACTAAATGATTTTTTTTCAGTTTTCTGTTTCAAAAAAAAAATATCCACAAAACATAGGCATAGATTTTTTGTTTCCTTAATACAACATCATCGAGGCAAAGTTTCAATGATTTACTCTGCTACTGCACTCACTACCAAAATTCACTCAGCTCATTTGAATTTATATGGAGACTTGGCGAGTATATTTAGGAAACCGTCTCCGCTCCATATACTTACCATATTTGCTTAGGTCGCACTGAAATCTTGATTCCCAGAAGATATTTAGCTATTCCCTGAAGTATTTGCTGTAACGACATTTTCATTCTGGCATTACTTTAGATTTATTCTTTTACTTCAATTATTTAAAATTAGAAATGCCTAATGCCCTCAAAATAAAAGTGGTTTATGCTGCCCAGATCTTTTCACCAAATTCCTACACATCGGCAAAGATGAAGTAATTTACACAAAAAAACCTATCGATAAATTTTCTTTAAACATGGGAATTTGAGCAAACATTTAATTAACCTTAATATAATCTATGAATTAAGAATAAATAAAGAATTATGCTTTAAATTATTTTTATGACATTTTAGCAAATAACAATAAACATGAAATGATATTAATAAGTGATAGAACGATCTCTATATAAGGGCAATGTGAAAAAAAGTTTCGAGAAAATCCTTAGAACCCTTCCAAATTGCGAATGAACATGTCCGAAGAATGGATGAGAAAGATAGTCTGGTATTTATTTCCTGATCATAGTTACTGATACATAGAAGCAGAATTGGGCGTCTACAAAATTACGAACTGAAAGTTTTGCATAAAAATAGAAGAATGAAATTCTAAAAGATGACAAGAATAAACCACTTGAATAATATTAACTTTATAATGAAGGAAATTTTGTAAATAAAACAATAAAAATAATTTATAAGTTAATAAAGGAACACTTGAAAATTGTAGTTTATTTACTTTGTTAATTCATTATTTATTCCTTAATGGTAATTTAATTTAATTATTTAATGTTGTAAGTTCAAATACACTTTATATTCAGTACAAAACAAGCCCAATTAATTAGACGAAACTAAAATTAATGAAAGGGGGTTTACGTTCAACAAGTATCACCAGTAAATTTAATCAATCAATGAGGACGTGAATTATAATATCATTCTACTTAGTAGTTAAATATTGGCAACAAAATTTGAATTTTGAGGTTAATAAATTTATTCCACTTGTTAATATATAAATATTTATATATGCTATTATATGCTTTTAGGAGAAAATTTGATCAGCTACTTCTCCAGGATTTTCACTCCCTTCTTTTCGGTGGTTTGAACTTTCTATGGTTTTTTCCAATTTTAGGTAATGCTGATCAATCTACACACTCATTCACTCAAATACACGTACACATACACAGGACCCCATTTCTAAAAAGCACTTTGCGGACTCAGGGGACTTCTAAATGTGTATTAGAAACTCAATTTCGAAAATTTTGATTTCGAAGATTCTACTTAAAGAAGTAAAAGAAATTTAAAAAAATAATAAAATTAAGACACAAGAATAAAACGGTAATTGATCAAAGAAGCGTAAACAAATATTATTATTACTATTATTATTATTGCCTATCACGGGTGGGATATACCCCGGCACTGCAGCCAACATAGGCTTATTGTGCCGTTGTGGTGGTTGATTCCGCAGAGCTGGAAAGCATCAGAGACATTTTCCGTAGTAGCCTGCTTCATTTTGTGGTCATCGACCGCTTTTTTCCACTTGAGTGTGTAAAACTGAATTTGCTCTGTGCAAGTCTTTGTTGTCACACTGTCTGAAAAACGCATCCTGAACATGGGCGAACGCCCGAAACCGGTCGGTGACCACAAAATGAAGCAGGCTTCCACGGAAAATGTCTCTGGGTTATTGTGCCATCACGATAAACTCTAGTAGTTGAACCCTCCCTCCCTAGGAGTTTGAGGACTTTCACCACCGATCTTTTTGAGCTAACATCTCCTCAGGTCGCAAAGTACCAAAAGGTCTCATAGTCAATAGTTATTGCTCAGCAATCAAATTGCCGGGTGCGGGCCGTTTCCTCCTAACTCTGACCTAATCTGCACAGGGGTTCCACGCTGATAAGCCCTACCTTGTGCAAGGATGCTTAGAGCGGGACATGATCCGTATGGTCAAAGGCCACCAGAGAAATATGGCTCCTACTCCAGGATAAGGGCCATTTGGTCCTCGTTTACACAGCCCTGGCATTCCTTTTGATGTGTGTGGCACCTGGGCTCCCCCTCCAGAGCTCTTTATGCTTACCGCGAATCCACTCCCTAATCACTGCATGAATCACTCCGCCAGTGATCCCCAGGACAGGCTCTGGACCAATGAAGGAGTATTTGCCCCTTTCCTGGCCAGTTGGTCAGCCATCTCATTACCCTCAATCCCTATGTGTCCAGGGGCCCATATCAGCTGTACGTAAACAAATAAGTAAATCAAATAAAAAAGTGCAAATAGTATAATTAACTTAAAAGATAACCCCCAATTGTCAGAACAACCCGGGGATTTACTTCAATATTTCAACATAAAAATAAATAAATTAACAAACTAAAAAAATACTTAGGAACAATTAAAATTAAATTCTTGGAGAGAATATACCTATGTAAATTTACGCTGTCTCACAGAAGTCAATCCAGTCCAGTTTAATTAGGTCTTTTAAGCAGTGATATGACAATTCAGGCTTGCTTAAATATCATGCTTCGAATTCGCCTAGAGCGATGAAAGCTATAAAAAAATCTCCCAGATTAATTTTTTTTTTTATTTTTTTAATTTAAGGCGCGTCAACATCTATGGTCATTGGCGCCCGGAGCCTTCTCAGTGCATTGCTGGCCTCGGACAGTGTTCTCTTTACAGACAACACTGTCTATCACCGGACAATGTGCTGTAGAGGCTCCTAGGAAGACAAAATCACAGCTGGACTCGAACCCGAATCCTCCGCGTGGGAGTCTAGTACGCTAACTACTTAATTATTCCCTTCATTCTATGATTTATCTGGTGAAAATAGCAGAATTACTTTAGAATATTATTCATTTCCTATTATTTCATAATCATCTAATGTTTTTCTCGAGTTTCCGTGTCTGTTGTATATGACCGTTGACCGATTTTTCATCAAGATGTCTTAATAAACATCGTGAGCTCATCGAGTAACGCAGTGCAAAGTTGAACATACAGAATGGAGCAAGTATGCAGAAACAGTAATCTGATGGTTTTTCAGAAATTTCCATCATTCATCCTTTTAACATTTATGTTAATACCCCAATCTCTTTGAAATCCAAACGTAATGTCCACTTGAAATTTACATATTCCTACTGTTGGCGAATTAGGTTGTTCACATACTTAGCCTATTTATGGTCAACAAAACCTTCATGAACTTTTTAGTGGGCACAAACTTTCTTGCTTCCATAGTGCCCTGGAAACCTATATTCGATGAATTCGACAATGAAGTTCTGGGGTCATAAAACTGCCTGACACCTTTACTTTGGACGATTTGCCCTCTTAGTTAGGTTACGTTTATTAGAAGATAGTTCTCGGTATATAGAAATAAGTTGATATACTAAAAAGTTCTAATAGTTAATATGATTATTACATCCTGACATAGCGAATATATCCAAATGGGAAAAATGAGATATTCATAATAAATTATAATAAAATATTCCAAGTGAAATGTTGAAAGCTAATAGGGTATACATCTAGTATTATATTTTAGATATTGTAGTCCATATTTCGTGAGATGTGCGAATAGAACAAGGAATAACGATTGTATTTATTATATATCGGTATTGGAAGAAAAACGAGACAAAATATATTCAACTTTATTTATATACATGTATATAATAAAACTAGATATATATGTACATATATCATATAACACAACTCATACACTCGTACATTTATATAAATTTCCATTGTGATAACAGTTCTTATTTCTTATTTCTAGTATAAGACCTTGGTTTTCTAGACTTGATACATATTTGTGTTGCATCGACTTATCTATGTAAATGATTTGTTTTTCTAAAAATAAATATCAATTATTTGTTCCATATTCAGGAATATAAATTTTTGTTCTCTCAATGAGTTTTTTATAACTATATTTCAGCTGTTCTCTATCCATCTTAGTCTCATTTTTGTAATATACTGACTTATAATAATTGGTTTTTATAAAAAAAATAAATGGCCATCAAAAATTATTAATTTTATATAAAGTACTATTTTATTTTTTTTCTTAAGTATATAACAAAAACTACTGTCTTAGTGGGAATTTTACAATTTCTTGTACATATGATAATTAGAGATCTAAACACGTGATTAGTCTTGGAAATGAAAAATCTTGTATGTTCGAATCAACATCTAAGTATACTTCTAATTAAGCAGGAATTAGTCCAGATCTAGACGATAGTTAGTGAGGGTCGATTGCCAATTTAAGTATATTTATCCTTAATTGTTCATCGTAATAATTTGAAAAAATTCCAACAAGTGGCCGACATAGCCTGTATAGTCCGTTAAAGAGTTATATTTGGTTATATATAATATATATATATACTACAAATAAAAAAATGAAACGGGGCGAATTATTGCCAGTTTAGCATAGTATATTTAACTAAAATTTATAAATGGTGCAGCCTCCACGAAAGATTTTGTCTACTCTTTTTCTAATAGCGGGGCAACACTGCTATCTAATGAAGGTCAACCCCCTTCTAATGGTACGTTCGTTACCATTACAAACACACTACTACAATGGACTGTTCCATCTCATCGGTGTATTATGAAAAAAATCTGGTGTGAAATACTCATACAACTTTCTCTTACTCCAGTTTTCAAAATTGAACTTGACAAATTTTATAGTTAGTTTACCAAATTTAATGAAATTCGTCGGTATTTTTATAGAGAAAATCGCAAAAACTGTAAAAACTCTCCCCCCCCCCCCAAATCGCACTTCCAGTCATCTGATTTTCTTCAAAACTCGGAATTTCGACAACATATTTAATTCTAATTAATATTATTTAGATGATAGAATTGTGTAATAAACTGAAATAATAGCACTTTAGAGGAAAACCTAACCCCTCCCCTCGCTAAAAAGTGCCCTTAAATCCATCTTCCCGGAGAAATGTTTCAAATAAAAATTGTAGATCATTGTATGTGTAGTTGATATACTCGTAATATGTTTAAAGAAAAACGTTGAAGCCGTTTTAGAAAAAATCGCAAAAAAGTAGAAAAAAAAAACATTCAGTAAAGTGGTACTTCCGGTGAGGAATTTTGACACGTAACGTACTGTCGGATCCCAAGGTGATACCTAAACGGAATATCAAGTTTGAACTTTCTACGGTATTTTGTTTTTGAGCTATGGTGTTTACATGCACACACAGACCATTTTCTAATAACCACTTTTTTAGAATCAGGGGACACAAAACGGATATTTCCGGTGAAAACTCAATATCGAAAATTTGACACGATTACAATACTTCCTCTTACTAGGAATAAGAGAAAGTAATAGTGCCTCTCTATTCTCACCTCATAAATGAATGACATTTCTTTTAAGCTGCAATGAATGTATTTCCTTTTGGTAAAACATTTATTTTGTGGTGTAATTCTCCGTCGTTAACATTTCTATTATTTTTAATTTTTCCCAACTAATTGTTGATTTTTCAAGGATTTTTCATTGTGTTCATTCAGGAGGGTTTCTTCAGAGCTTTCACTTAGAGGTCTTTAGGTAAGATTATTTCTTAACTTAGAGTTTGAAGTAAATTATTTTCAACTGTGTAATTAGTCTTTCTTTTGTTGTATTACTAATTATAGTGAACCACATATTTACTACCATCAGGTATATTTTAATTTGATTGAGAACAGATTTGATTGAAACTTTTGTCCAAGAAAATGGATTATCATATTATTTTGGGAGGGGCTGTAAAATTAAACTTCACGTGCTACTTCAATAAATATCAAATATAAAACAGGACCAGAGACATTTTCCGTGGTAGCCTGCTTCATTTTGTGGTCATCGACCGATATCGGGCGTTCGTCCATCTTCAGGATGCGAATTTGCTCTGTGCAAGTCTGTGTTGTCACACTGTCTGAAAAACGCATCCTAAAGATGGGCGAACGTCCGAAACCGGTCGATGACCACAAAATGAAACAGGCTACCACGGAAAATATCTCTGATTCTTTCCAGCTCTGCGGAACCAACAAATAAAACAGGACCCTCACTTTGATTTAAAACATTTTTCGGAATAATAGATTTGTTGGTTTATTCCAGGAAACTTCAAGAATATCTCAAAGAGCGGTATCATTTTTTTCCGGTAAATTGATGCAGTTTTATTAAGTACACTACCACCTAAAAGTGTAACGCATAAGCACATTGAAATCGTTGAAATTAAATTTTTGTTAGAACAATGCTTTTGTCAAAGGGAAACTGTGGTCTGAAGTTTAAAGTATTCTATATAAAAATTATGAAATGTTCCAAATTGCATAATCGCAAAGAAAACCTTTTATTATAGAGTGCATATGTTTTAAATAATAATTAAATTATACAATTTTTTTTAATTTATGCTTTTTATAGTTTTAAAATAAAAATAAAATAAAAATCATTAAATGGTTTTCATATGATGAATTATTATAGCGGATATAACTTGAAAAGAGAGGATCGTTTTAATGCGTGTTTGTGGGTGGTAAAACCGGATGTGTGGCAAGAATTGCTGAATCCTATCGGTTCAATGGCTGTAGTATGGTCCCGACCACATTTGGCAAGGTGTACGACGAGAACGACGTACGTTAAAAAAATTACTGGCTTTACTAGTAGAGGAGACATTATCGCTTTGCCCAGTTTCACCACCCTGTGTCCTCCATGTTTCCGTGTTTTTCTGGCTCCCCTCCAGCCCGGGTACACAGGCTATAAGTAAAAAGACAAAAAAATAAAAAAAATAACCCGGTACGAAATCCTATCAAAGTTCTTTTCTCTTTTTACTTTAGCCTTTTTTTGTTTTATCTTTTTTTCTTTCTTGTGTTTTTGTACAAACACTATTTATCACATTACACCACTAAGGGCGGCAACCTTTAGATTCACATCCAGAAATATAAACTAAACTACTTCTTTTCTCTTTTTTCCAGTTTCCTACCTTTGGATTGGATTAACGCTTTCATGTAGTGAGTCTTCAAAATTCAATTTTAACCGGCATTTTGCACGGGTACATTGTTTCCGTCTAAATCGCCACAAAGTGCTACTTACTCTTGTAATAGTAGCAGGGGAATGATGGATGGTAATGGGGAAAAAATTCACATTGCGCTTTTTATATTTTGACGGTTTATTGAGAAAGGAGAAGGGGAATATATAGAGAGTAGAGTAACGTAGTGATGAATATTTTGTTTACCTGTGACGAGAAAACTGTCCGGATGACGACAGCACACTCAGAAGTTTCCGATCTTTGGGGAGAGTCGCTTGGGATAACTTTCAACTGGGTCCCTCCCCAAGAGAATAATAAACCAAGATTTTCATGATTATGGTACTGCCAGCAAACAAATTAATATAATCTTCCGCCCAAAATATAATGAAAGGCGTGCTACACGATCGATTTTTTCTTGAAAACGACTATAACGATTTCCTTTAAATTTGGCTGTTTTTTTTTTTTTTTTTAAATAAAGCGCTGCGATCTGAAAGATATATTGTGCCTCCCCCGGAGGCTTCTCAGTATACTGCCGGCCTCCGAACAGTGCTCTCTAGCTGCAGACAACATTGCCCATCACTAGTCTACACGCTATCACTGAGTTAACTGAAATGTTTTTGGTGTGCTGTTGTGGCTTGTGTGTTTGTAATAGTAGTTGGTGTAGCGGTTTAGTAAAGGGGGCTTGTAAGTATATATGTTTAAGAGAGAAGTATTAGTAATAATCAAGAGAGCACCATTGTTTTTAAAATAAATATATTATTCTCTAAGCAAATTTAAGTACTTTACAATATCACAACTATATCTTAATAAATCAGATGTTTATCTAGGAAAAAGGCAAATCACTATCACTGGTACTGAGTTTAAGAGAGCGATTCCTGAAGCAAGTGTTCTGGCTTGAATGTCTGTTTCAGACTGTCTTGAAGGAATCTCTTCTAATTTTCTGTTCAAATCTTCCCCTGTGAGAAGAAAGGGTACTATCAAAGTTCATGAACTCTTCCTGTAACTGTACTTTTCTACCTGCGTGTACTCTTTTTTGCCAACGAGCTTGCATTTTCTCCATATCATAATTTTCTTTAAATAAAATAGATATAATTTCTTGCACGTAACACTAACTACACAATTATAAAATTGGAACATTTTTCAGATAAAAAGTTATTTTTAGCTGATTCTGAGGAATCTGAGATGTTAAGATTTAAAGGTATTTATATAATATTATTAGCGCTGGTTTAATGATGTAATCATCCTGTACCTATATCGGTTTGTAGGTTAATACTTGTTGCCTCCCCTGCCTACGGTATATTTATATTAAAGTCGTGTGGGTGTTTCATACCAGATTTTTTTTTTTTTATGCCGACGTCTCCGAAGAAGAGGCTAGTTCCGCATCACCATATCGGAAACTGAAAATAGCAAAGAATGCAGTGTTGAAGAAAATTTGTCATTTAATGTTATAGGAAGTGGTGTGGGTGTTTCATATCAAATATTTCTATAAAATATTTTTATTATATAAATATATATGTCTTTTCAATATGGAAATAAAGCTGGCTATAATATTAGAATCCTTTATGTTAACCGGAACTAGGAAGAGGATATATGGGACTAAAGAAGAATATGACAGGTAATTGTTTTTATAGGCAAATGAAACTTTATAGCACCTCAGGGCGTCTTTCCCTTTAAAAAGGGCACAAAGTTCGTGTGGGTACTTGTGAAAGGGCAGGATGAAAACTTTAACTTATATTTATTATGTACAATATCGTAACTAATATTCTTCTTTAACACTTTCCTTAATCTAGTTTTTAGATGACTTTATTTTTTTAAGGATAATTCCGTTGATTACAATCATTGTAATGAAATAAAAGTAAAGACATGAATATGAAATGTGCATAGACTTATATATTCGCTAATACTAATTAAAAAAATTGCACTCATATAGGAATCTGTAATTGTGATCTAGATTAGTAGATATGGAACCGACAATTCAGAGTAAGTTTGTCATTCAAGCTTCCTAATTAGGTATATTTTATACGAGGCATGTCCAGTAAGTAAGTGTACTGAATTTTTATAGGTTACAAAAATTTTTATTTGAACAAAAAAATTACCTGGTTACATTAGTACATATTATGTAAGCTATTTTTTCGACATAGTCACCATTCCTCTCAATGCAGGTGGTGAACCGGGGTATTAATTTTTTTATGCCTTCCTGAAGTAGTTTCCCGCCAACCCCTTCGTACACTTCTCCACCTCCCCCTTCACCTCCTCGTCGGTTGAAAACCTTTTTCCACCCATGTGCAGCTTCAGGGAGGTAAAGAGATAGTAATCTGAAGGTGCTAGGTCAGGGGAATGCGCGGGATGGTTCAGGACATCCCATTTAAACGAGGCAAGCAGTTCGAGCAGTTCGAGGCCTCCACTCGATTCAACTTGTGTTGGTCTGTCAGCTGTTTTGGGACCCACCTCGCGGACAGTTTCCGATATCCGAGGGTTTCTGTGATGGTTTCGTGTAGCAGAGATCTGGAGATTTGCGGAAACATCTCAGAAAGTTCATCCACAGTCAATCTGCGATCGTCACGGAGCGTAATTTCGATTTTTTCCACAATTTCGTCAGTCACAATTGAAGGTCTTCCGCTCCTCTGATCATCATGCACAGACGTACGAACGTTTTTAAACTCGCGACACCACTTGAACACACTCGTACAATTCATAGCTTTAGCACCATATGCAGTTTTTACCTCATTATAAACCTCAACCGGAGTTTTTCCCTTCCAAACGAGATAACGGATGACGCCGCGTATTTCACACTTGGCGGGAGATTGGATTGACATTTTTCACGAAACGTATTGTCGCGTCGACAGTTCTCAACGTACTGACCTCGAACCGGTCTCGTTGCGGAGGGGAGGAATCAGACTACACGACAGTGTAGCCAACATGTCGAAAACAAAATCCCTCCGGCCGTGAGAGCCTCAGTACACTTACTTACTGGACATGCCTCGTA
>JAAEAF010005421.1:0-76263 GCA_011037195.1 Triatoma infestans | reverse complement strand
TGACAGGAGGTAATCTGCAGCCCCTTGCTTAGTCCCTTTGATAAATCTTTTAGCCTGGAGGCATCCCTGCGTGTCCTCCCAGCATTTCTTCAAAACCCTCATCTCCCACTCCCTTAAATTAACTTGCTCTGAAAATAATTTCAAACAAACGTAATAGGCCTCAGTAGTATAGTTAGTATACCAAGTTTAATGAAACCTTTTGATTCCTTCAAGGGGGCGGGGGGCAACACAGAAAACTAAAAAAAAAAAATGCGGTTCAGAAAAGTCACAACACTTTCGGGGGCAACCAGTTTTGCTTCAAAATTAGTGTTTCGGCAACACAGTTTTAATTGTTAAACCACTTTTTCGAACTCCTGGGACCTCAAAACATATATATTTCCGATGAAAAGTAGATATTGAAAATTTGACACGCTTACAATACTCTCTCTTACTAGCAGAATTATATACGATATCCTCATATTATAGTTTATATAATTTCTAATTGATAAGTCCGTCTTCAATCTTGGAATGTTGAGTTATCTGAACATAAATATGGCAGTGATGGGCATACATGTATGTAACAGCTACCAAGGAGAAATCAGCAACCAAAAAGAGTAAAGAGAAGAGAAACGAACCCAAGCACTCTCTCGGACTGAGTGGAAGAAACTGTATTAATACAGCGACGGACAGTCCAGAGATATACAGTTCGATACAGTTCAATATAGTTCACTATAGTTCATCATCTCGCCAGTCACTTCGTGTGTCATTCTCATACCATTCTACCTTAACCATTCTCTACTGTAATGTCCAGGCAGACTGTGTCTCTTTATTGTTATACATAGTTAATCAGTGTTAACCCAGTCTTCTCATTTCATCAATCAGACCTAAATTCTCTCCAACTAACACATCCATTATAATGTATGTTTGTTCTCTCAAATAGAAATACTAGCTATAAGTATGTGTGAGTTCGCACGCAAAGGAATAACAGCTAGTGTGAAACACTCACACGACTTGCTCCTTAACTCTAATTAATACAATTTAATTAAGAAAAGTTTCTTTAAAATTACAGTGTTGCCAACTCTTCCCACCCCCCGGCCTAAAATCCCTCAAAATACCAATTTCTCTTGGGAAACGATTTTTTATGAAAATTTTTGGAAAGTAGCAACTACAGTTGGTGGATTTCAGGTGAAACTTTGGGTCAGCTACGGTGATGGTACATAAAGTGAAATGTCAATCTTCAGCTTCCTTTTTCTTTCTTTTTTAGTTTTTGAGGTCTTTCCTTCACAACCACACACAAACACATAAGTTTCCCCACCTGCAGTATTGGTGAAACATCAGTTTATTTCAAACTCTTGACGAGGGCTCATTCCTCGTTAACTTAAATAACTATCTTCAATATTATTTACGCGGAAGCCTGAAAGAATATCAGACAAATTTTGTTGTCTCAAAACAGTTTCAGTTTTCTGGATAAAAAAAAAATAAAAAAGTAATTGAAATAAAAGTAATAGTCAATAGTAAATACTTATATATAGTAAATATAACTTACTTTCATCGGGGTAATTAACTAAAATCCTTTATTGGTTTGTATCAATTAAAAAGAATTCATTTAAACCAATATCTTCTCATACTTCTAATTTGATTGGCTGGTAGGCGTGGTTTTATTACAAATATGGGTCTTTCTGATTGGACCAACAAAACAACTGCATTTCACACTTCCAGTTCTTCACAGTGATTGGTCAATTATTTCTAGAAAATAAAAATAAAATTATTTCTATTGAAAATATTGTTTAGAATTTTTCAATCAAATAATGTAATAATTAATATTAATAACAATTAGGGAAGGGAATAGCTATGTGGTTAGCATCTTGGACTCCCACACGGTGGTCCGTGTTCGAGTCCAGCTGTGCTACACTTAGATTTTTTCTTCTTAGGAGCCTCCTCTACAGCTCACTGTCCGGTGATGGACAATGTTGTCTGTAACGAGAAAACACTGTCTGGAGGCTAGCAGTGCACTGAGACGGGTCCAGGCGCCAATGACCATAGATGTTGGCGCGCGTTAAATTTAAAAAATATATATATAAGTAATTAATAATATAATGTCAAAAAATACAGTTATCTTAGAAAAATTAATATTAAAAAGATTTTAACCTATTCTTCAATCCCATCACAGCATTCCAGATCAATTCGGATTTAGAGTTACACAGTCTACCACTCAGCAGTGCTAGCGTCCCGTCAGCAGCCTTCTTGGATGTCGCGCAAGCATTCGATCGTGTCTGGCATCCGGGCATGATGTGGAAGCTGAGAGGTTTCCTACCACAAGCTTATTACTTAGTACTAAAATCTTACCTGACTGACCGCTACTTCACGGTCAGCTATAGATCATCCTTCTCCAATTTCCTTCCTATATCTGCTGGTGTTCCCCAAAGAAGTATACTTGGACCCGTCCTTTGCTCCATTTATACAGCTGATATGCCAACTATGCCACACACCTCCACGCTCTACACATTCGCTGATGATACCACCATTCTTGCTACACATAAAGATCCCGTAATAGCAACTCGCAATCTACAGGCGCACCTGAATTCTTTCCAAAAATGGTTCAACAAATGGGGAATCAAAATCAGTGCTGAAAAGAGCCAAACCATTTCCTTCACTCTCAGACGACTCACTACTGCTCCAGTTTATTATAACAGTGTCGCCTTACCCCCAGTACAAAAAGTTCGCTAGTTAGGACTATATTTGGACCGACGCCTCACCTGGAATCCACATACCAGACACAAACGACAGTCACTACTTCAACGTTACAAAATGCTGATGCGATTACTTGACAAACGATCTAACCTAACACTTACTAACAAACTTCGAATCTACAAACCTATTTTGACTTACGGCGCAGAACTGTGGGGTTCAACCAAACGATCTAATTATAATCGTATCCAAACACTCCAATCCAAAATCCTCCGCAAAATCGTTTCAGCTCCTTTCTTTGTCTCCAATCATACAATCCATACAGACTGAAATATACCATACGTCCGACAAGAAATCCTATTCCGTTACAACAAATTTCACAACAGTTTATCCTCTCACGTCAATCCTCTTGTCCGTGAACTTGCATCCCTAACTAACCCTATAAATTCAACAAAAAGGCTAAAACGTCAGTGGCTTCATGATCTACTTAACTGAATAACTCGGAGTTTCACTACTGAGTGACTTCTCCGATCCTGTTCTATGAACTGTCCACAATTAACAAATTTATTATTGTTAAGTTTTATAAAGGTGTAAATATCAATTAAAAAAAAAAAATTGTTATCGTTTTAGTTATCAATAGTTATCTTAATAGTTATCGTTTTTATTTAATTTAATTAAAGGGGATAAGAAATTTTACAACTTTATTCCATTAAGAAGTGAAATAGCACCATGCAGAGATACAAGTTTTGTGGTTGGAAGTCCGCCATTTCCTAACTTTATTTAAGTCATGGCCAGCGATAAAAAAAAACTAAACTATCTAAGAC
This sequence comes from Triatoma infestans, assembly GCA_011037195.1. Lineage (NCBI taxonomy): Eukaryota > Metazoa > Arthropoda > Insecta > Hemiptera > Reduviidae > Triatoma > Triatoma infestans. The sequence continues at coordinate 72,772 of JAAEAF010005421.1, read as the reverse complement.
ACTCACACGGCTTTCTTTGACTGCAATGCACACTGAAACATTTGAAATATATTTGTCACTTATACGAAGTTGAATTTGCAGATTTTTTCGCACCTGTCAGAGAAACTCTCCCAAATCGGAAAAAAATTGAATTCAATATCTTGCACATTACATACTTGCAATGGAATTATTGAAATTTATATATTAATTTCTATTATAGCTGTTAGAGAAAGGATTGTGAAATGTATTTGGTATGTTGAGTTGTAGTCTGTTTGTAGTAGTAGTTGGTGTAGCAGGAGCGGTTTAGTAAAGGGGGCTTGTAGGTATATATGTTTAAGAGAGAAATATTGTAATAATCAAGAGAGGACACTGTTTTTAAAATAGATATATTCTCCAAGTGAAATTAAGTTACTTTACAATATCACAATTATATGCTTGACAAATCAATTGTCTTGAATAAATGTTAGCCTCTATCACTGGCACTGAGTTTAAGAGAGCGATTCCTGAAGCAAGTGTTCTGGCTTGAATGTCTGTTCAGACTCTGTTGAAGGAATGTCTTCAAGAATGACCTCGGGAATCTGTCTACAAGAAAAACTTACTCATTCTTTGGCGGGGAAGGCAAAACACAAGAGTTTCGTCCTTCTTTCATGTTTCCTCTTTCCCTTACTCCTTCCTGGTAAGAGAGGAAGTAATGAGATCGTGTCATTTTTTCGAAATGTGAGTTTTCACCGGAAATACATGTTTTGGGATACCCTGAATGGTCTGTATATGCGTGTGTTAAAACAATCTCGAACTTGGCATTCCGTTTAGATAACTATCACCGCATCAGATACAAAAATTCTCCAAAAAAAAAAAACGGCTCCAATGATTTTCTTTAAACTTCGTATGCTATCTACCGGCATGAATCTCTATAACTTGATTTTTAAGCGTTCTGGGGAAACTCTAGCGTTATGTTTTCCTTTATAGAGTATACCACTTCAATAAAATATATGTTTTTTACCGCCTACATAATATTGTAACGCAACCAGTGGTGCCATCTAGGAGAGGAAGTAGGAACCTCAAGTTCTCTTAGTGGCCGCAGGAAGCGCTGGCGGCGCTCTAGTTCTCTCTAGAAGAATCGAGGAAGTTCTAGAAGATTCCCCACCGGGCTAAATAGTGGAGAGAGTTGAGAGAGATTTCCAGTTACAAACGAAGTCACTAGTTTGTGAAAAGGTATACAAAGTGAACTTTTGTGGTTCAAACTGTGAAGTAATTATTATTAAGTGTTGCATTTTGTAATTTATTGTTTATAACAATAAATTGATGTTTTCTTTATTGAAGTTTAGAGTATTTTATCTATACGAACCCACTTAAAACTAGTTGCAGTAGCTAATCTAGAGGGAAAAACGTAACAATATTAATAGATATTCCAAGTAATGATAAAAATTTCAAATTTGAAATAAATCGGTTAGCCGGAAGTGCGGTTTTCTTGAAAACGGTTACGATTTTCTTTAAACTTAGAATGCTTGTTGCTTAGATCTTAGTTAGAAACGTTACTTTTATTTGAAACATTTTTTTTTTTTTTTTTTAATGCCCCCTTGAGTTTAGAGACGTATTGGGTCTGTCAGTTAGTTCAAATTTAAATTTGCACAAGCTTTGTTGGTTTTGACATAGAATGCTCCAAATAAGGCCACTCAGGTATACAATTAAAATCCCAATCAGTATGGCCGGCCCCAGCTAAACATTGTAACGTTAGAATTTTAAAGATAATTTCTTGATTAAATTGTATTGATTAGAATATTATTATTATCATTCAAGGAAGGGGAGGGCAAAATCCTACGCTATCCAAAGCCTCCCTGGACCCAAATAGCTTCCGCTAAAGTATAAAAACTACTGGATCTGAAACAAAAGTCCAGGCCCAGGTTTTACCCAACTAAGTTTCACCACAGACCGAAATCTTAAAAGGACATAGCTTAAGATCCTCCACCGATATCCTATTCCGGCCGGAGGCCCTAAACCTAATCTCCTTACAGCCCTGAAATGTGATTGGAAAGTGATGATGTGTTGTATATTTGTAGTAGCACGACCGGTTTAGTAAAAGGGCTTGTATGTATGTTTGAGATAAAGATAGAAGTATTATGAAATAATCAAGAATCACCACTGTTTTTCAAAATAAATATATTATATTAAAAATAATAACTACAAGTTATTTGATATTATAAACTTATTAATATATTGTGAAACTGCCATTGATTTTTTTTAAGAACGATTCCTGAAGCAAGTGTTCCGGCTTTGGAAGCAGAATGCAGACTGTTCTTGTTTGAAGACAGAGTGCAGACTATCTTGTTTGAAAGCAGAAGGCAGACTGTCTTGTTTGAAAGCAGAAGGCAGACTGTGCTTGTTTGAAAGCAGAAGGCAGACTGTGCTTGTTTGAAGGCAGAGTGCAGACTGTGCTTGTTTGAAGGCAGAGTGCAGACTGTGTTTTAAGGAATGCTCTCTCTAACAAAACAGTTGGCCAAGTAGCATTGTATTCATTTAACGGATTTTTGTGCCTTTGGTTCCCTAATAGCAATGACCCCAAATTACAGTACCTGACTCTTTTCATTGCACTAAGATACATTTAAAATATTAACAAAATACTATTTTTGATACTATAAAATATTCTAAACTATTTTTCAAAACTATTATTTTCTTTCATTTCTTTCTTCCACTACAGCCCAAACAATCCATCATTGATTAGAATAAAAGAAAGTCGTCAGATTGTTTTATTTATTTCACACTCTCGACTTCAGAATAGATCTTCTACAAGACCCTAATCTCACACTTGGTAATCCGTTTAGACACTACCACCGCATCGGACACGAAGATTCCGGGCAAAATCCATCAACCGGAAGTGCGACATACTGAATATATTTTTTTTTAGTTTTTCCTGATTTTCCTTAATGTTTGCTGACTGCACAGATAAAATTGTATAACTTCTGTTTTTCCCGGTAAAATTGATTTCAGGAATTTGTGGTGTTTAATTTCAAATATTATTTGAGTTTCTTCAATGTCTGTCTTGAGTTTCTTCAAACTCTGTCTTTTGGACTACAGCAGTGTGTGTGAGTGTGTGTATGTATGTATGTATGTATGTATGTGAACAGCATAGCTCAAAAACGAAAAATCGTAGAAAGTTCAAACTTGATATTCCGTTTAGGTATCACCATGGGTTCTGACAGTACGTTATATGTCAAAATTCCACAACCGGAAGTACCACTTTACTAGTTTTATTTTTTTGTTACATTTTTGCGATTTTCTCAAAAATGGCTCCAACGATTTTCTTCAAACTTGGTACATCAACTACACATACAAAGTGCTACAACTTTTTATTTGAAACATTTCTCTAGAAACATTCATTTAAGGGCACTTTTAGGGGTGGGGTGGAGTTATGTTTTTCTCTAAAGTGCTATCATAGTTGATTATACAATTCTATCATCCAAACAAAATTAATTAGAAATAAATAGATGGCCAAAATTCAGAGATTCAAGGAAATTAATTAACCGGAAGTGCGCTTTTACTGAACGGTTGTTTTAGTTTTCGTCGTATTTGAATTAATTTGGTATACAAACTACAAAATTTATCAACTATAATTTTGAGAACTGGAGTAAGACAAGTTGTGTGAGTGTTTCAAGCAGATTGTTTTTATATTATTTTTGTAAATTCGAAGTTTAAAGCGAACTTTCCAACTTTAGAATTTAGTATTGATTGCAGTAAGAGGGAGTCATGTGAGTGTTTCAAAGCAGATGTTTGTTCGTGAATGTTTTCTAAGGAGGCAGTGCCTCCTGTAACCATGCCATTGTTTCTTCGTGATTCATTCTTCTCTTTACTTAGCGAATATAATGTGCAGCAATTTCACTTAGCTTCTCCAGGAATGTCTCGGTGCAGCTTCAATGGATATTATGTCTAAGTTATCTATCATCTAAGTAATGGACAGTTAGCTTTGATAGGATTGAAATAAGCGCAGTCTGGTGGTCTATACATTTAGGTAGTTTCTAGGTCCTAAATTTCAACAATATACGGTTTCCCATAACCTATATTAAGAACAATTAAATATTTTTTTTAGAAATGATAATAAGATAGCAATGTTTTCATATCGTATTTTTTTCTTCCACTTATGCCGAGAAAAAAACTGGGCCAATTATTTTGATAAACTGATAGAAAAAACAATATTTTGTCTTTTCTTACAAAGGTAAGAGAAGGTTAAGTGTCAGAAATAGATTTATTAAACTTCCTGTGTATGACGGCTGGTTCGATATCCTAACTGCAGAAAAAAAAAAGACACCTTAAAGTGTAACGAAGAGAAAAAAAAAAAACGGATATCCGAGTACCTCTTCAACCGGATAGGTACTATGAACCCTTTTCATTTTATTTCTTTCCACTCATCTGGATTAGGGAAAAATCTTTTATGTGCCAATAATAAATATTGCTCCTTCTTTTAACTTTTTATTCAATTTTATTAAACAGAATGACCATAAATATGAATTTGTTAGTTTCTCAAAATATCAATATACTATTTGAATTTTTTTTGACCATTATTTGTAAATGGAAATCAATATTTTTTAAAGAAATAATATGACTAAATAAATATTATTTAGGTTACTTCTTAAACTATTTAGTTCAACTCAAAGATTTAGTTCAAACTTAGTCAAGTTCTAGTATACACTAGAATAGTATAGAATACTGAATTGCATTAATATTGGTTGATTATTTACTATTGGTTATAAGTATAACTAAAGACTGACAGACTTACTACTTAAACTAGCGCTTCCAGTGGACTGATTTAGTTCAAACTTAGTCAAACTCTAGTATACACTAAAATAGTACAGAATACTGAATTATATTAATATAGGTTGATTACTTTTTGAGTTATAAGTAACTAAAGACTGACAGACTTACTACTTAAACTAGCGCTTCCAGTGGACTGATTTAGTTCAAACTTAGTCAAGCTCTAGTATACACTAAAATAGTACAGAATACTGAATTTTACTAATATAGGTTGATTACTTTTTGCGTTATAAGTAACTAAAGACTGACAGACTTACTACTGAAACTAGCACTTCCAGTGGACTGATTTAGCTTAAACTAAGTCAAGTTCTAATATACACTAAAATAGTATAGACTACCGAATTTTATTAATATACGTTCATTACTTTTTGAGTTATACGTAACTAAAGACAGACAGACATACTACTTAAACTATCACTTCCAGTGGGCTGATTCAGTTCAAACTTACCAAGGTTCTAGTATACACTAAAATAGTATAGACTACTGAATTTTAATAATATAGGTTGATTACTTTTTGAGTTATAAGTAACTAAAGACAGACAGGCTTACTACTTAAACTAGCACTTCCAGTGGGCTGATTCAGTTCAAACTTACCAAGGTTCTAGTATACACTAAAATAGTATAGAATACTGAATTTTATTGGTATAGGTTGATTACTTTTTGAGTTATAAGTAACTAAAGACTGACAGACTTATACTTAAAGTATTGCAATTTCAATTTAGTACAAATTTAATATTTTGGTTATACACAATAAAGTAAGGAAGATGAAAGTAAGCCCCATTTTATTATAGCTTTTATTGTACAAAATAATATTACATTTGGATGGCAGTGAGGAAATTGTTCGCTAAAATAGATAACCCCTGGCGGCAGTGTCCACAATTGTTAGATATGATGTTCCCTTCCGTTCCATTTTCACTCCTTCCTCCTGGTTATGTTTTCCCCAAAGAGAAAGTCGAAGCTAATAGAAGGGCGAAGACGTTTTCTCTTCTCTATCTCTCTCTCATTTTCTCTCTGTTTAGATATAGAACTTTTACCGGAATCCGATAAGAGGGTTCACTTTGTGCCGGCCAGCCGTTCTAACCCTGGGTACCAAAGCTCACCCGTTCTTCCAGTTTAGATAGCCGGGCATTAGACACTATTATCATTCCCTAGTTGTAAAGCTTTCCGAACAAGTATGCTATACACTTTACTAAGGGAAGAGGCTGGGCTATATAAATATATATACATATTTCCATCTTTATCCCAGGGTCCATGATGAAAGGTCCCTTGTAGTTGTTACAGAGGTGGGGGCGGGGGAGACTTCGACCCATCTTTCTCTTAGGTTTTCCTCCGCTCTTTCTCCTGGTTCTTTCTCCAACAGCTATGCAGTGGCTCAGTGACTATTGAGCGAACTAAATGGATATGTATTATAGAAGGCAGTGGGTGTCCTTGGGTATCCCGAGTTCTTCTACTACAAGATAGGGCTTCATCCTCTCCAGTAGCATTATGACATTCTTAGTATAACTTTCATAGCCCAACAATATTGAGGTAAGACTCCATACAAAACACGCCCCGACTTACACAAACACACACACACACGCACACGCACACACACATACAAAATATTACTGCTGGTTATTTAAGGTAGAGAGAAGACAGCTTGTTACCTCATATTTATGGCGTAGTGCATACCCAATACCAAAACAGCACGTTATTAAACATGTTCTTTCAGCACCTGTTAATCCATATAAACGAAATGTGAAGTGTGAAACACTCACATACAACTTTCCTTTATTGACAATTTTTACAATTCTAAATCAAATATTTGTCGTTTTTTTCCTGTAAAATGTTTCAAATAAAAGTGGACAGGTATTTATGTAATGTAGAAGATAGTATACGAAGTTTATAGAAAATCCGTTGGAGCTGTTTTTTAGAAAATCACGTAAAAAACCGAAAAAAACAAATTCTATTCAGTAATGTCACGGACGTCCGGGTTGATTGATTTTACTCGAAACCTTCGTGTCAGAAGGCAGTGTATTACCTAAACGGAATATCAAGTTTGAACTACCTACAATATTTCGTTTTTGTGATATTTCGTTCCCTCACTCATACACACATACCTACTGACCTTTTCTGAAAACTTTTTTTTTTTTTTTTTACTTTATCTTACTCCCAGTAAGAGGAAGTATTACGATCGTGGCAGATTTTCGAAATTGAGTTTTCACCGGAAATACATGCTTTGGGGTCCCCAGAATACGAAAAAAAGTTTTTAGCGAAGGTCTGTATGTGAATGTCGGTATTTTGTGTGTTACCAGAATATCTTTTTTTCTTTTTTTTAAGGATTCCCTCAATACTGAGGTTCTCCTCAACCAAAAACTTCTTTTAGATGTGTGCTCTCCACAGTTCTCTATCCTGAGTTTCTTCCTCCATCAAACCATTCCCCTACAAACTTTCCACCACTTCATCCATCCATATTCGTCTCAGCCTTCTTCTTTTTCTTCCTTCCACGATCCAATCAAGGGCCCAGCCTCAGTAGTCTGTCCTCTCCCATTCTTCTCACATGGCCGTACTACTCTAACCGTTTCTTCTTTATTCTTTGAAGTACACTGTTCTTTACAGCTATCTTTTCTCTGATTTCTCGGTTAGGTCTTCTTTCTCTTCACGATACTCTGGCAGCTCTTCTCCAATAATCCATTTCTGTGGAAAGTAATTTCTTCCTTAGATCGGCAGACAATGTCCCGTCTCAGCTCCGTAAAGCAGTATGCTTTCCACTATGGCCGAATACATTTTTTTTTTTTTTTTGTAAAGCTCCATAGGACCGGCTTTAGCATTCCGATCACCTTCCTGGTCATACCTATTCTTCTTTTTATTTCTTTCTCGGATCTTCCATTCTTCTCGACGATTGACCCCAGGTATTGGAAGTCGTCCACCTTCTTTATGGGATTACCATCGATGACAAGTGCTTCTTCCTGATATACGGTCGTGTAGTACGTCTTTTGAAAATTCATTTTTAGTCCCCCGCTTGAGTATTCTTCATATAATCGGCATCCACCAGGTCCTGTGCTACCACTACCTGGTCGTCGGCGAATAACAGGTTGTTTATGTAGCTTAGTCCCATCTTGATGCCCTATTTGCTTGCACTTTTTATTCCATCGTGATAAGGATGATGCTAAAAATATTTTGAAAAGCATGGGGGGTGACATACAACATTCTTGTAGAAGGACTTTGCTGGTCCCAAATTCGGTTGACAGTCGTCTGCCTATTTTTATTCTGCATCTGTTATTTCTGTAAATCCACTTTATGAGATCTATGATGGGCCTATCGATAGGGGGGGGGGCATTGCTAATGCCTTCCACAAAAGCGTCCTTGGTACACAGAATATCTCAAAACAAAAAATAGCAGGAAGCTCAAAGATAGTATTCCATGTAGATACTACCACAGCACCGGACACGGAGCTTTCAGACAAAAAATCCATCAACAGGAAATCCGACTTTACTAAATGGTTTTTTTTTTTTCAGTTTTTTGCGATTTTCACGAAACTTGTTTTGACTATTTTCTTTAAACTTGGGAATAACCATCTATCAGTTCAAATCTATCAGTTTAATTTAAAACAGTTTCCAATAAAATTGATTCTTTGGGTGTTCTAGGGAAAGTCTAAAGTATCACTTCTAAATAATATTAATAAGTATTAGAAGCATTAATAGAATTCCAAATTTGAAAAAATCGATTGACCGAAACTGCGATTTTATAAAAATAGGTTCCTGAGTTTGAAGGAAAAGGATTATGAGATTCGGGTCTTTTTAAAAAATAAGAAAAGTTAAATTCTTGCCAACGTTTCGACAAATATATTGTCTTTTTCAAGGTCTACAACATATAAATACAATAGGTTCTTTTTTAAAAGTCAAAATCAAAAAACAAAATCAGAAAATAATAAAAAATAAAATTATAGATTAATTTATAAATTTTTTTGGTTTACTTACAACAAAAAAAATAAAAAAACTATTAAATAATCTTCAAAACATAACAAACTTAAAAACTTATGTATAAATTTGGTAAATAAAAACTTGAGAACACCTCAACATCACAGAGAATAGTGAACAAATAAACCATAGTGAACACGGGCAGGTATAGTTATAACGGGACCAGTGGAGAGAAGGGTCTATTTGGAAAACAAGGTCCGGCGTTAAGAAATGAGGTTATGATAAATTGTAGAGAGATTGTTTGGTATCTGTCCTGTAATTAATAGAATTTTTCTGTTTTTTTATATACTCGTACAGCATTTCTAAAAGATTAAGTTCTTTCCGTTCATTTGGCAAAATACTGGTGTTAGAAAAATTCAAAAACGTGTCTTTTTTCAGTATGGTGTTTAGTGAGTGCTGTTATGTTTTCAGAGTTAGGTTTGTTTTTTCAAATTTTAGGTTGCGTTAATTTCAAATGTTATTTTAAATTTTGGTCCATATTTTTTGTAGCGCTCTGCATATAATCATCACTTCTCTACCTGCCAAGATTAGTATGTTGGTACTTGTTCCCCCACTACCTCTATATTTATGTTATAACAAATAAATATGATTTGAAGTTAAAAGAAAATTTTATCATTTCATATATAATTGGATAAAAAGGAGTGAGAGAAAGTTGTGTGAGCGTTTCACACAAGATTTTTCTTCATGTAGTGAAATCTTTGTTGAAAGCGGATTTGCCAGCTCAATATAACATTTTTAATGATTCTTTTTTTTTCTCTCTTACTCCTGGTAAGAGGAAGTATTGTAATCATGTCAAATTTTCGATATCGAGTTTTCACCGGAAATATCCGTTTTGAGGTCCCCTGAGTACAAAAAATTGGTTTTTAGCAAATGGTCTGTGTGTGTGTGTGTGTGTGTGTGTATGTGTGTGTAGCTCAAAAACGAAAAATCGTAGAAAGTTCAAACTTGATATGCCGTTTAGTTATCACCATGGGATCTGACAGTGGGTCATCTGTCAAAATTCCACAACCGGAAGTACCACTTTACTACTTCTTTTTTTTACGTTTTTTGCGAGTTTCTCAAAAGTGGCTCCAACGATCTTCTTCAAACTTGGCATATCAACTACACATACTAACAGCTACAACTTTTATTTGATATATTTCTCTGGGAAAATTCATTTAAGGGCACTTCTGGGGCAGAGGTGGGATTAGGTTTTCATCTTAACTGCTATTTCAGTTTATTAAACAATTCTGTCATCTAAATAATATTAATTATAATTAAATATGTTGTTGAAATTCCGAATTTGAAAAAAAGTTCGGATAACCGGAAGTGCGTTTGTTTTAATACTTTATTAAATGATTTTTTTTTCACTTTTTCGCGATTTTCTCAAAATGGATCTCCAAAATTCCAAGTTTTAAGAAAATTAGTAAAAGCCGGAAGTGCGCTTTTACTGAACACCTTTTTCAGTTTTCGACGAATTTGTTATATTTGGTACACAAACTTAAACCTTTGTCAATTATAATTTTGAGCACAGGAGTAAGAGAAAATAGGTGAGTGTTTCACACCAGATTTTTTTTTTGTTTTGTTTAACCAATTAATTATTTCTGTCACGTATTTTCCACCAAACTGTAGAATGTTGTAATGGTGAACATTCTCGATAGAAAATTATATTAATTAAACTTGTTTGAACATTTTTTATCACCAGAATACAGTGTCGAGCTTAGTTTTTTGTTTAATATAATGGTGATTTGATGAATTTACAAACAGAAAATGTAGCATTAATTAAAAACACCAAATGAAAACAATTTTAAAACGTTCAATTCAATAAAATCTAATAGAATACAACAATATGTAGCTTACAATTTGGTGACAAATTTTTCACATTATAATAGTCACTGATTAGTGAATGATGCAATCAATGGGGGTTTGTTATGTTCAAACAAAAACAACCTGCTGTCGTAACAATCATATATGTCATTCTCTTGCTGCAATTTACGTAGTTATTATACTGGTAATTGACTAATGGGAGAATCTAAACATTATACAACGACTAGCAACCTCCTCCACCCGTACAAAACCCCAAATAAATGAATTTCCACGGTATAAGTTTCAGACACAATCTGAATCACAAGGATAGGTCTCTGCATGTATAGTTAATATACCAACTTAAATGAAACCTGTCGGGGACGAAAATCGCAGACAACCGGGAAAAGACTTCAGTACAATCGTACTTCTGGTCTAATCAATTTTCATCAAACTCCAAATTCTGGCAACATACAGGGAAAACTGATATATATATAACTCAGTGTATTGCATGAGTGTCAGGCTGGCTTCAGATCGAATTATTCGACAACAGACAATATATTTAATTTGACCTATCTAATTAAGCTAATAATAAGTATGAAAAAGCAAAACGTTTATGTATTATTTGTTGACCTTTCCTCGGCCTTTGACAATAACGATAGATTTAGTCTAATCTATAAACTGCATTCTTTAGGTATCTCCTTAAAAAATGGTTAAGATTATAAAGAATTTGTTGACTGATAACAACGGCTTTAGTTATGCGTAAAAATGGTCTATCCTCGAGTTTCTATACTGAAAGATAGGTGAAACAGGGATGTCTTCTCAGTCCCTGCTTGTTGTCGTTGTTTATAAATGACTTGCGAGAGCTATCTGGGGGGGGGGGGAGTTGTAGTCGTGGACAACAAATTTAAGACAAAGCTGTAGCGTTTGCCGACGATTGCGGTCAAGATTGTGGCCTCGGATCCGGTATCTCTCCAATTAATGATAAACTCTCTCGACGAATATCGTCAATTGTGGAGCCTGAAAATCAACCTAGAAAAGTCCAAAGTCATGGTCTTTCGAAATGGCGGCAGACCAGCCAAAAAATGAGAAATGTTTTTTGGGCTTAAATAGAACTGAAGTGGTCAGTGAAAATAAATATCTCGGCATAATACTTACCCCCACATTATCTATGTCTAAACACTTAAAAAGCAAGTCATCAAAAGCAAAACTGAGCTTAAACTCAATAATAATAATATTTCATATTCATCAAAAATTAGAATTTTCAACTCGGTTTGTAGAAATATGATTCGCTATGTTGCCCAAGTGTGGGGATGGAAAAGGTATGACGAGGTTGAGAGGGTTCTTTATTTTTTTCACAAAAAAATTAATGAAAAACCCAAAATACGCACCATTAGCGATAATACATTTCGAAACCAAATTACCGCCTATTTTCCTTTACACATTAAAACTGCATTATAAATATCTACTCAGATCATTAAACTTTTCCGAAAATAGATATCCCAAAATTTTAGCTACTGAAATAATAAAAAAGAATATTTTTTGGTTTTCCGAAATTAAGGGTCATGCTGAAAAATTTAATATTAACTTTAATTTAAATTTCACAAACAGTAACAATAGTGTTTTGTGGAAAACTACGTTTAATATTATAATTGAATCTTTAAATAGTGATTTTTAATAGCATTTGCAAATTGAGAGTATTTAATACAAATTATTATCCATTTTATAAAGATCTTCATTATAATTTGGAAAATAAATTGTGTTTAATTGATGATTTGTCTTTGAAATCAATGAGATGGATATTTAACATTAGAGGGGGATCTGTTACCGTTGAACTACAAATATTTTAAGAATACCGACCTTGAATGCAATTTATATAGCCGTAATGAATATGAGGATCTGTTCCATTTCCTGGCGGATTGTCCAGCATTGGCTGAACTGCGCAGTCGTTACTTTGGTTCATCAACTTTTTCTAGGCAGAGCTTTGTTGATTGTTTGAACGGCAAAGACTGGGTTGCTTTGGTGCGCGCAATATTGTACTGTAGCTTATGCAAAACGAGAATCACTTATTAATCCAAGATAATTATAAATCTGTTTTTTTGTATTCCAATTTTCAATTTAATGTTTTATACTTACACTTTCCATTGTACACTTAAGACAGGAAAGAAAGAAGTATATAAAGTAATAATAATAATAATAATAAAACAGTAGCCAAATAAAAATAAAAAAAAATTGCATTGAGTACACAATAAATCATCACGGTCAATGACCATGTTATTGTCTTTATAGGGGATTTATTTTTAGTTTTTATTAAATTTAATTTTATTTAATTTACACTGTAATTGAAATACTATATTTATGTAATTTTGTAAGTTAAATAAAGATGTATTCTTCTTCAAGAGAAAAACGTTTAACACGAAAACGCTTAACATGAAAAGTCGGTTAACACGAAATCATTCTGCAGTCCCCACAAAATACTATGTAATTTCATACATTTGTACTTCCTCATACTCCTAGTAAGAGGAAGTAATGTAATCGTGTCAAATTTTCGATATCGAGTTTTCACCGGAAATATCCGTTTTGAGGTCCCCTGAGTCCAAAAAAAGTGGTTTTTACAAATGGTCTGTGTGTGTATGTATGTGAACAGCATAGCTCAAAAACAAAAAATCGTAGAATGTTCAAACTTGATATTCCATTTAGTTATCGCCATGGGATCCGACAGTGGATCATCTGTCAAAATTCCTCAACCGGAAATACCACTTTACTAGTTATTTTTTTACGCTTTTTGCAATTTTCTCAAAAATGGCTCCAACGATTTTCTTCAAACTTGGAATAACAACTACACATACAAAGAACTACAACTTTTATTTGAAACGTTTCTCCGGAAAAATTCACTTAAGCGCACTTCTGGGGGAAAGGTGGGGTTAGGTTTTCATCTAAAGTGCTATTTAAGTTCATTAAACAATTCTGTCATCTAAATAATGTTAATTAGAATTGAATATGTTGTTGAAATTCCGAGTTTCAAAAAAAATCGGATAACCGGAAGTGCGTTTAGATTACCACTTTACTAATTGATTTTTTTTCACTTTTTCGCGATTTTCTCAAAAATGATTCCGACGATTTTCTTGAAACTTCTTATATAAACTAAACATACAAAGATCTACAACTTTTATTTAAAACATTTCTCTGGGAAAATTCATTTAAGGGCACTTTTAGGGGAAGTGATGGGGTTGTTTTTCTCTAAAATGCTATCATAGTTGATTATACAATTCTATCATCCAAACAAAATTAATTAGAAATAAATAGATGGCCGAAAATTTCGAGTTTCAAATTAGTAAACCGGAAATGCGCTTTTACTAAACAGTTTTTTTCAGTTTTCCACAAATTGCATTAAATTTGGTACACAAACTATAAAATTTTTCAATCATAATTTTGAGAACTGGAGCAAGAGAAAGTTGTGTGAGTGTTTCACACCAGATTTTTTTTTATTTTTTTGGTAATTTTAATACATAAACTTTTTTTTTCGCGTGAACAATGGCAGGGACGAAAACAAACCCTATTTTATCGTGTAACACGAAGTTCTTTAAACACGTAAAAGTATTTCGGTCCCCTCAGTTTCGTGTTAAACGTTTTTCGCTGTATTTAATTCTGACAAGTATATTATAATGGTGATAGAATCATTTCTTATGGATGATAAATTATAACTTTAGAGGAAAGCATAACCCCCTCTTTCCCGCCCCTAAGTTTAAAGAAAATAGTTGAAAACCGAGAAAATCTAAAAAAAAATTGATAAATCCAACCAGTAAAGTGCAACAAAACCGGTTGACCGATTTTACTCGGTGAATTACAATCGTGGCGTTATGACAATAAAATTTTTCTGAATACCATTTTTCCACGTAATCGAATATTTAACAGCAGTTTTGTTTTGTTTTTAATTATTATTCCTAAATCTGCAGCAGGTGAACATTTTTAAAATTGCGTTAGCATATGTAACTTGTTCCCATGCCACCCTTCCTCTATACTCCAAATGTAGACTAAAAAATAAAGTGAAACTGTCGTAAAACTGGTTATATCAACACCGGAAACAACACAGCACAGACACCCTGTCTTCCGCTCTATTTACCCAACACCCCTTCACCCCCTCCACGTGTACACTTGTCATCATCCTATTATCTTTATAGTTATTATTATTATTTTTTTTTTTATCCTGTGGGTTTTTTCTTTCTACTTTCTCAAACAGCTGATCATTTTGTTTATTATTGTATCAGCTGATTAATGATTTCATTTATTTTATAAATAAAAATAATAAATGTTGTGGTGGTTGGTTCCGCAGAGCTGGAAAGCATCAGAGACATTTTCCGTGGTCATTGTGGTCTGCTTCATTTTGTGGTCATCGACCGGTTTCGGGCGTTCGCCCATCTTCAGGATGCGTTTTTCAGACAGTGTGCCAACACAGACTCGTATAGAGTAACTTAGTTTCACACTAACTGAGGTATATTTTTAAAATACTAAAAACTAGGTAAAGGGATGTGGCCAGATGGGTGGGAAAACACGTGTTTGGGTTGTTTAAGGGCAAATTCTTTTCTTACAGTGGACGCAACACGCGGAGGTCTAATCTTTAAACTCTGTTGTTGGAGGGAGACTTACTTCACAATTAACTAACCAAAATAATAAGAATATACAAAATAAAAAATGAGATACACAAAATAAATCTAAATAAAATTAAACAACGATTAAACTAACATTTAAAATTCATTCATTCGTTTAAAATTGAACGATTTTTTATATAATTAAGTTTTTCCAGTTCCAGAGAATTAAGAAATTCCTGAAGATGGGCGAACGCCCGAAACCGGTCGATGACCACAAAATGAAGCAGGCTACCACGGAAAATGTCTCTGAAAAATAATAAAGTCTGCCATTTTGAATTTTTGTATCTATTTGTGTTGGACTCGAGCCCTTTTGCGGGTTGCCCAGATGCCTCATTTACGCTTCTATCAAGGAATGTATAGAAGACCAGCGTCTGCGATGGTGGGAAAGTACGCCAGGGCAGAGGTGGGCAACACTCTGCATTAAGAGACATTTGCCTAAATTTACCAAGGACCTGTTGAGCCATAGCCGAAGGGATATAAGGCTAATAGTGGGTCTACTAACAGGATAGGCCTGCAATGCACCATTTATTACTTGCAGACAAAGCATTATGCTGATTCTGCAGAACCGAAAAGGAAACCCCGGTGCACATGCTTTGTGAGTGTGCCGGATTGGCAAGATCAAGGTTTCTTCAACTGGGGAATAGTAATCTCGAAGCTGTGAGCTTCATGACGGAGCCACTTTCAGCTTTACTAGGCCTGATTAAGAAAGCAAAGCTGAATAATGTGCTATAAACCCAGGGGATCCACAATAGACCTCTTAATGTAGGTCGCAGTGGAATGAGGCGTGGCCCTCCCCAATCTAATCTAATCTATTTGTGTTTTTTAACTGTATTTTATCTAAATCAGTTGTTGGTAATTGAGTTTTCATCGATGATACATTTCTGAGATCACTTTGAATACGAAAAAAATGGCTTTAGCAAATGTTAGAGAGAGTGTGTGTGTGTGTGTGTGTGTGTGTCTGTGATGTTGGAGTATATCACAAAAACGAAAAGTCGCAGGGAGCTTAAAGTTGATTTTCCACTTAGCAACAACCACTGCATCTGCAACTATTTTAAAGATTTTCATTAAATTACTTACGTACTATCAATAAATGCCCATAAACATAACTAACTAATCATAACCATAAAAATTACTAATTTAATGTCATACCATTATCACTTTTTTTAAAAACGTTAAATGTTAATGTCAATATTAAATGTTGAAACATTAAAATTAAAGGAATTATAAGGTGGTTCTAGAGGAATGGGGGGGAGACGTGTAGGTTAAGCTTAAATTTAAACTGCTCCTATACGCATTGCTTAAGTTTTTGAGAAAGATGGCGCTGCCATACAATGTAGTTTTCATTCAGGTAAACAAATATAATCCCCCTTTTATATTTACTTTTTATTGCATGACCATACTAAACGTTTAGTAATTAAAAGAAATGGCCAACAAAAAAATTCTTTTTAATATTATTTATAAAAAAAAAGTAAAAACACCCCCCCCCACACACACACACACTCGCTATTTAATCAGCTGTTTGTTAGAGTTATATCAGACGCAGCTGTTTTAGAAATTTCACAACTTTATTTACAATTGAAACACAAAACATGGACGTATGGTTTGGTTGGAAGGTTGAGTCCACTTTGTATCTGTGATCAAAAGATAACCGTTTACAATAATGCCAACTTTTCCAACTAGCAAAATAGTCCCCTTTTCATATATTGCAGAAATTTTCTATTTAAAACTTTTTTACGGACAAACATAAAGAATAGTTTTGGAAAAACAATGTTATGTGCTAAAAATGAATGACGTCTTATTCTCTCTTAACAAGATTCTATTTTCTTCTATTCCGTACGATTTTCCTAACATTAAATTATTAATTTAGCATTATTATTTTTATTATTATTATGTAAATAGTGTTGTTACATAAATTTTATTTATTCATGTCATTTACAGAAGGCTATAAACCAACCTTTATGTAGATTTTCCTTTTGGAACTCTTAAAAAGAGTCCATCTATTTAATGGTGCGACATCATGCGGCAGAATGTGAGATCAACTTATTTGCCAAATGCACTCTGGGTAATTGAACAAGAGGGTTATATCAAGTTGATGTACTGTTATTGTATTTGTTTACATGTTTTAAGGTTACTTTTCTACTTCTGAGTTCTCGTTACTTTGTAAACCTGGGAAAAAGCGTACAAAAAAAATAGCCTTTCTTACCTTCTCTTACGGCTATCAAGCTTGTTCTCGTCAAATTTTCGATTATTGAGTTTTCACGTTTTAAGGAAACCCTGAGTCCGAAAAAGGTGTTTTTTGAAATTGATCTCCCTGTGTGTGTGTGTGTGTGTGTGTGTGTGTGTGTGTGTGTGTGTGTGTGTGCATGCGTATTCAGCATAATTCAAAAATAGAAATTTTTGCAGTTCAAATTAAAGTTTTTGACGAAATGCGACAACCGGAATTACCACATTACTGATTTTTATGTACTTTATTTTTACGATTTTCTTGAAAACAGATCCAATGTTTTCTCTTTAAAAAACTTGATAGGTATATCAACTAAACATATACAGAGCTATAACTTTTCTCCGAATCATTTTTCCGGGAAAATTCAGTATAGAAAGGGTTTTGGAGGGAGATGATTTTAAGCTTTCCCTTAAAATGCCTGTAACAGCAACTAAAGAGAAGCTCAGCAACCAAAGAGAGCAAAGAGAAGCTCAACCACTCTCTCGGACTGGAATGGGAGAAACTGTATAAATATAGCGACGGACAGTCCATAAAAACACACAGTTGAATTCAGTTCAATACATCCAATTACTACGTGTCATTTTCATACCACTCTACCTTAAACATTTCTCTATTGTAAAGTCCAGGCAGTCTGCATCACTGCCCAACACATTAATATATTAGTTAACCAGTGATACAGACTGCCTGGACTTCACAATAGAGAAATGTTTAAGGTAGATTGGTATGAAAATGACACGTAGCGATTGGATGTATTGAACTGAATTCAACTGTGTTTTTATGGACTCCGTCGCTATATTTATACAGTTTCTCCCACTCCAGCCCAAGAGAGTGGTTGAGCTTCTCTTTGCTCTCTTTGGTTGCTGAGCTTCTCTTTGGTTGCTGTTTTTATAATAGAGAAATGTTTTAAGGTAGAGTGGTATGAAAATGACAGGTAGCGATTGGATGTACTGAACTGAATTCAACTGTCTTACCATGGGGCTGTCCGTCACTATATTTATACAGTTTCTCCCACTCCAGTCCGAGAGAGTGGTTGAGCCTTCTCTTTGCTCTCTTTGGTTGCTGAGCTTCTCTTTGGTTGCTGTTACAGTGCCATTTTCGTATATATTATTTGATCCAATCATCTATTATAATTTTAATAAGATTTTTATGTATCAGAGATTTTATCCATGATAGCCTACTTCATTTTGTGATCATCTCCCGGTTTCGGGCTTTTGCCCATCAACAGGATATCTTGATGAAAGGGAAAGGCGTTATTATTGTTTGGTCTTATGTAAAGTTCTATTCGGGTCGACGTATTATACGCCTTTAACGTTTGCGGCTATGGTTCTCAGTTGCCAAATTCATTTTTTCAGACTCAAGGGATCTCAAAACGTACATATGCGATGAAAACTCGATATCGAAAAGCACAGAACAATATCTGTTTACATACACTCTGTCTGATTGAAGAGTGTTATCCTACTGTTTTATTAAAACTTCCTGATAGAATCCATTTTGTAAAGTAGTAGATTGTTGTAGGGGATTATTGCACTGCGACCTGAAAGATCTATTGTGCCCCCTCGGAGCCTTCTCCAATGCACAGCCGGCCTCCAAGCAGTGTTACCTAGCTACAGACAGCACTGCCCATCACCGGACAGTGAGTTGTAGAGGCTCCTAGGAAGAGAAAATATAAGGGCAGCATGCTCGATTCCAACCCGGGACATCCGCGTTGCTAGTCCAGCGCGCTACCACTGAGCTAATTAATCCCTTCCTTCTCACTTGGCTTTCGCCAATTAACTAGGGACGGAGACCTTTCTGTTTGTCCTTTCTGTAAAGTGTAGAATGTAGTTTAAGTGTATTGTGTACTGTTCTGCCGATGTGCATGGAGTACTGAGCTGTGGTAACCGTGGGGTCGCTACTCCCCAAGTTACTGCATGCAACAGATACCCCTTGCGGGCATAGTAGTTAAGTGGTACTTCCGGTTGAGGAATATTGACAGATAAGTTCCGAGAAAGTGATACCCACATGGAATGTCAATTTTGAACCGTCTGCGATTTTTCATTTTTGAGCTATACTAGTTTACTTCCACACATATGGACTCAGGGGGACCTTGAAACGTGTATTTCCGGTGAAAACTCGATATCAAAAATTCGACACGATTACAATACTTGTTGTATCAGCAGTTAGAGAAAGTATATAACTGCAGCGATTTTTTTCTAAACTTGGTACTTTAGCAAAATGTTTGCTGATATTTCAATTTTATTTGAATTTTTGAGAAAATTGGATGTTGCCGGGGAAAAAAGGGAACAATTCAAAATACGCTAGTTTTCAGTAGAGATGTAATAAAGTAAAGTAATGCCTATTTTTTCAGGCGAGCTTAACGTCCAATTACCAAATTAGGTGTCGCGGACGGGGGCGGAAGCACCTACTTTACTGTTAACATTTTTCATACCAATATAAAATTTAGCAGTTATACGCGGGACTCGAACTGGGGTCCTCCCACTTACAAGTCCATGCTCATAACCACTACACTAACACCCGCCCGATGTAGTAAGTGTTTTATTTTATTTTGGTAGCAGAACTTGTACGCTCTTTAAATAGGTTTTCTTGTCCCTTTTGAATTATTTTTCAATTTTGTACTGGATGGAGAAAGGCACAACAGACTTCTTTAAATGAAATCCAAAAATTGAAAAAAACTGATGTTTCCAGAGGAGTTAGAAGAATTAGTGACAATATTATCTTCCATCTGGTACGCTATTTTACTGTTCGGTTTCATTAGATTTAATGGCCTTCAAATCAAGTAGTGAACAAGAGTCAATTATCACTATTTTTTTTTTTTACGTTATTGATTCACTATCGAAAATAACTATCGATTACTACTAATTGAAGCGCCGCGTCCTTAATAATTTTTCTAAATATAAAACAACTATCCCGGCTTGCAGAATGAATGTATTGCTATGAATATTTCATATAGGTCAAACTAAAACTATTAATTACAATCATTGACAAACTATTCCTTGCAAAATTTCAATTTAATATTCACAGGAAAACTTATAAAGTACCTATATTTATATCCATATAAAGGAAAAAAAATGTCATTTTGAATAATGATTTTTTTGAAACTAATTTAATTCACCTGGGTTCATTTTAGTTGTAATGGATTTTCAACGATTTACCAAATAAAATTTGCGTACTATATGGTTCATCTTTTAAATAACTTACAACATATACGAAAACTTTATTAACTATAGTTATCCGTCGGGTGTATTTTTTTTACTTTCTCTTACTCCTAGTAAGAGGAAGTATTGTAATCGTGTCAAATTTTCGATATCGAGTTTTCACCGGAAATATCCGTTTTGAGGTTCCCTGAGTCCAAAAAGTAGTTTTTAGCAAATGGTCTGTGTGTGTGTGTATGTGTATGTGTATGTATGTGAACAACATAGCTCAAAAACGAAAAATCGTCGAAAGTTGAAACTTGATATTACGTTTAGGTATCACCATGGGATCTAGCGTGCGTTATCTGTCACAATTCCTCAAACGGAAGTACCACTTTACTAGGTTTTTTTTTTTACGTTTTTGCGATTTTCACAAAAATGGCTCCGAAGATTTTCTTGAAACTTCCTATATAAACTAAACATACAAAGATCTACAACTTTTATTTAAAATATTTCTCTGGGAAAATTCATTTAAGGGCACTTTTGGAGATAGGGTTAGATTCTCATCTAAAGTGCTATTTGAGTTTATTAGACAATTCTATCATCTAATTTTAATTAGAATCGAATATGTAGTTGAAATTCCGAGTTTGAGAAAATCCGAATAACCGGAAGTGTGTTTATTTTAACACTTTACTAAATGATTTTTTTTCACTTTTTCTTGATTTTCTCAAAAATAACTCCGACGATTTTCTTGAAACGAAGTATATAAACTAAACATGCAAAGATCTACATCTTTTATTTAAAACATTTCTATGGGAAAATTCATTTAAGGGCACTTTTAGGGGAGGAATGGGGTTACGGCTTCCTCTAAAGTACTATAATAGTTGATTATACAATTCTATCATCCAAACAAAATTAATTAGAAATAAATAGATGGCTAAAAATTCCGAGTTTTAAGAAAATTAGTAAACCGGAAGTGCGCTTTTACTTTTACTGAGCAGTTTTTTTTTTCAGTTTTCCACGAATTTCCCTATATTTGTTACACAAACTATGAAATTTGTAAATTATAATTTTGAGTACAGGAGTAAGAGAAAGTTGTGTGAGTGTTTCACACCAGATTTTTTTTTTTTTTTAACCATTTCCGCGTGATACTGTACAAACAGACATACAAAAATCTCCAAAAGTATCTTATTCATCGGTAAAATATATGAAATACGTAAAAAATAAAAAAGTCATAGTTCTGTAAGAAAACCCAATTTGCCAAATATACTTACAGTTTAACTTTATGTAGGTCACTATTAAAGACATTTGAAAAAAGAGGTTTTACTGAGTTTTAATGGTATATTTATTACATGTAACTTGCAATAATGCACCGCAATAAAACTTTTGATAAGTGGTTCATTAAAAAAAAACATTACATATTAAACTGGGGATATTCTAAATAGACATTAAAAACTCCCATATACCCAGAGAGGCCCCCACGTAGTACCTATTAATTCTATGGGTTCGCTTGGCCTCTAACGGCCTTTTTATATCAACTTTTTCCATTCTTCCCAAACTTATTGGTCTACATACTGGACTTAATAAAAATATAATATGAAGTTTTTTTATGTTGACTTTGTTATTTCTAGTTACTTATTTCTAGTGTTTAGCTTCAGGGCACTTCCTAGCATTCTATCCTACAATCCTATCTATCAGATCGCTTCTTCCAAATCATCCAAGGCTCTTCTATCCGCGCTGGAGTTCCTCAAGGAAATATACTCATTCCCCTACTCTACACTGGCTTCGCGGCAGACCTTCCCCTCAATCCTAACACAACAAATCATTCATTCGCCGACGTTTCCGCGATCCCCTTCCAAGTATTGAACCTCAAGTAATGCCCATCGATGCCTTCAATCCCATCTTCAAATTCTCGTGCAGTGGTTCCGCAAATGGAGAATAAAGGTCAAACGAGAGCAAATCCAGATACACAGTCTTCATTATGAACGGCAAAATACTTCCATATACCTGAACCTCATTTCTATGACCATTTAATGGTTTCCGCGACCATTTGATGAAAAATACTTGAGTTTCCACAGCTTGAGCCCGCGTCAATGGTTTGCTAAAAACCGACCTTTCGCCCGTATTTGCCATTGCAAATATGCAAGAAGCTCATTAGCTTCTTCAGGGTCATTACACCTTGAAAGCTAATGGATCTTTTTTTCACTTAATTCAAAATTCTTAAATAGTATAACTTCCATTTTATACGCTTCCTAATACTTCTGTAAAATTCAAGGGATGGATAACATCGGAGTCTTAACTTCTCTAGTTAGTGTCTTATAGAGCGGGAAGATTATGAGGTTGAATAATGACTGAAATGGAGTGTTTAGATATGGCTGACATGAGTTTTCTTGAACATGAAATAACTATGGGATGGATGATAATGAAAGAATTAAGCGTTAGCTCAAAATAACAAACTTCCTGAATGGAAGCGCTAGAACGGCCCAACAATAAATTTTTGTTAATCTTAACATTTCGACAGCAGTTTTACAGACGTTGTCAATATGAAAAGTTTTGTGTGAAATATATGTTTCAGGGAATGGAAATAGCTCAGTGGTTAGCGTACTGGACTCCCAGCGGAGATCCAGCAGCGGTGCCCTTAGATTTTTTTCTTGCTAGGAGCATCTACAGCTCAGTGTCCGGTGATGGACAGTGTTGTCTGTAATTAGAGAACACTGTCCAGAGGCCGGCAGTGTACAGAAGGCTCCGGGCGCTAAATGACCAAGACGTTGACGCGCTTTAAATAAATAAATAAATATATTGTAACGCAGCCACTGGTGCCATCTAGGAGAGAAAGCAGGTACCTCAAGTTCTCCTAGAAGCCGCTAGGAAGCGCTGGCGGCGCGCTCTAGCCCTTTCCTGAATGTTTCTAGAACCTTCCAGACCCTTTTCCACTGTTAATAGTGAACAACAGCTGAAGTCTAGTCAGTTTACACAGAGTATTGTTACAAATGGAGTGCACGTTTGTGAATAGTGTATAAAAAGTGAAGTTAGTGAACTTCTGTTGGTTTTAAAGTGCATATTAGTTATTAAGTGCTTTATTTGTAATTTATTGTGTTAAACAATAAATTGGTGTTTTTCTTATTGAAGTTTAAAGCGTTTTATATAAACGAACCCACTTAGAAACTAGTTGCAATAGCTAGTTCAGAGGGAAAAACGTTACAATATATACAGGGTGTCCCAAGGTATATGGATAACGACTTTTTCTCGAAAACTAAGATAGCTAGAAAAAAAACGTGTCCCCGTAGTTTTTTGTTAGAAAAGCAAATTTAATTTGCAAATTTGATTTGGTGCTTCCAGAAGCGAGATACAGGCACCAACTTCATTTTTTCAAATGGGGAGGTGTGGTTTTTATTTAAGAAAATAGATTCCTCTATTTTTTTGTAAGAAAAATTTTACTTGAACGGTTTTTTTTTCTGTGAGTGATATTTTACAAGTTATGAATGAAAACATGATTCTTATTAGAAATGGCAAAATGATATTATAACGGTTTTTTGATTGAATAAGAAGAAAAGTACTATTTTATTATAAATTTTAATACCTCATTAATTACAGATCTTAATCGAACTGGCCTTCACCATTAGAGATGCATTTCTTTGGTCGTAAGGTACAATTGGCAGGAAAAAGCATGTGTATGCATCTCTAATGGTGGTGGCCAGTTCAAGCGAGATCTGTAATTAATGAGGAGTAAAATTTATAATAAAATAGTACTTTTCTTCTTATTCAATCATAAAACCGTTATAATATTTTGAAATTTCCTATAGGAATCATGTTTTCATTCATAACTTGTAAAATATCGCTCATAGAAAAAAACCGTTCAAGTAAATTTTTCTTACAAAAAATAGAGAGATCTATTTCTTAAATAAAAACCACACCTCCCCATTTGAAAAAATGGAGTTGGTGCCTGTATCTCGCTCGCTTCTCGAAGCACCGAAACAAATTTGCAAATTAAATTTGGATTTCTAACAAAAAACTACGGGGACACGTATTTTTTATTTTTTTTTCTAGCTATCTTAGTTTCCGAGAAAAAGTCGTTACCCATATACCTTGGGACACCCTATATATATATATATTGCAAATTCGTAATAATTGAGGGGAAAACAGTTATATTTTAATGTAGCATTTAGATATTAAAGAAGTGTTAACAAGGAAGAGTAAAATTACAATATAGTAAACCCATATTACGAATTAATAAATGCTATATTGAATGGAAAAATAATTTCCCTCTTTTAATGGAAAGTGAAAAGTTTTTGGATGATGAAATTTATAATTTATTAAAATCACCATTGTGAAAATTTATTGTTTTTCCAGAGAATTCTCATACATTCGGCGTTGTGTATACAAGCAGGATGTTACTGTCACAGATTTATATATGTAGAGGTCGCAAGCTTCTATGTGACCCGATTTTAGTTTCCTGGCTTTGTGTGTATGTGATGAGAGAGGGCTGAAATAATGGAACAGATAACACTGCGCCCCACCACCTTCAGCTTTTCCAGGAAATATCTCGGATTTATATTTATATCAAATTCTAGAAAAGCTTTTATAAAATTTTCGCTTTTTTCTTTTTTACTTTCTCTTACTCCTAGTAAGAGAAAGTATTGTAATCGTGTCAAATTTTCGATATCGAGTTTTCACCGGAAATATCCGTTTTGAGGTTCCCTGAGTCCAAAAAGTAGTTTTTAGCAAATGGTCTGTATATATATATACAGGGTGACCAGAGTTATATGCTCCACCCACTTTTTTTTTAAACGGCGGGAAATTACGAAAAAATAGAAAACACGTATTTAATCATTTTTAGTCTAGTTTATTTTCAGTGATTGATCCATTTTTTTATACCCCAATATCCCGAGATACAGCATCCAACTTTTTTTTTTCAAATGGAACATTATATTTTTTTTAGAGGCTCAAGTACTATAAAAATATGCAAAAAAAAATATAATGTTCCATTTGAAAAAAAAAAGTTGGATGCTGTATCTCGGGATATTGGGGTATAAAAAAATGGATCAATCACTGAAAATAAACTAGACTAAAAATGATTAAATACGTGTTTTCTATTTTTTCGAAATTTCCCGCCGTTTAAAAAAAAAGTGGGTGGAGCATATAACTCTGGTCACCCTATATATGTATGTGAACAGCATAGCTCAAAAACGAAAAACCGTAGAAAGTTGAAACTTGATATTACGTTTAGGTATCACCATGGGATCTGTCTGACAGCACGTTATCTGTCAAAATTCCTCAACCGGAAGTACCACTTTACTAGTTTTTTTTTTTTTTTTACGTTTTGCGATTTTCTCAAAAATGATTCCGACGATTTTCTTTAAACTTGTTAAATCAACTACACATACAAAGAGCTACAACTTTTATTTGAAACATTTCTCTGGGAAAATTCATTTAAGCGCAGTTATGGGGGAGAGGTGGGGATAGGTTTTCATCTAAAGTGCTATTTCAGTTTATTAGACAATTCTGTCATCTAAACAATGTTAATTAGAATTAAATATGTTGTTGAAATTCCGAGTTTGAAAAAATCCGAATAACCGGAAGTGCGTTTTATTTTAACACTTTACTAAATGATTTTTTTTTTTCACTTTTTCTCGATTTTCTTGAAACATCGTGTATAAACTAAACATGCAAAGATTTAACATCTTTTATTTAAAACATTTCTCTAGGAAAATTCATTTAAGGGCACTTTTAGGTGAGTGATGGGGTTGGTTACAGCTTTCTTTAAAGTGCTATCATAGTTGTTCATATAATTCTATCACCCAAACAAAATTAATTAGAAATAAATAGATGGCTAAAAATTTGGAGTTTTAAAAAAATTCAGAATTCATTAAAATTAATTAAATAATTAATTAAAAGTCATTTTAAGACAAAAGTATTGCAAACGTGTTAAAGTTTCGATATCGAACCGGAAGTAACACTTTACTTTAGGGATTTTTTTCAGTTTTTTTTTTTTTTTTTACTATTTTCTGTTAACCGGAAGTGCGATTTTACAAAATTTTCCCGAAAACCATTTCTTTTCAATGTAAACCTATCACTTTTTATTTGTTCTGAAAATATTATGTTTAATTGGTTCTGACGAAATTTGAGACGTTAAAATTCAAATGTGTTTCTTCAATATTATTGGCCTCTCGACAATGTTCTCTACTTAACTCTGCTTGTGGTTGATACTTGTCCCCCACCCCCACCCCCACAACTGTAGCGAAATTTAAAACTTAAACAAAAAATGTCATTTAATAGATAACTATACTAATTGGAGTTAGAGTAAGTTGTGTGAATGGTTCTTACTAGATTTTTTTTGTTTTGTTTGCAGAAGTAAAGTGGCCAC
Source organism: Triatoma infestans (assembly GCA_011037195.1). Taxonomy (NCBI): domain Eukaryota; kingdom Metazoa; phylum Arthropoda; class Insecta; order Hemiptera; family Reduviidae; genus Triatoma; species Triatoma infestans. The sequence continues at coordinate 45,881 of JAAEAF010005421.1, read as the reverse complement.
TGCATTGCTGAACAAACATCTGCAAATCAATGGCATTGCAGCCGGTATGGAAATGGGCGCTGAACAGCTAAGACCGCTGGCTACTACCAGCAAGATGAAGCGGGAACGAAAGGCTGCTCGCACATTGGGCATCATTATGTCCGCATTTCTAGCATGTTGGCTTCCCTTCTTTTTATGGTATGTAAACAAACACAAATTTGTATGATGCCTACCGATCTAAAATATAAAAATTTCTTTGTTTTTTTTTTTTTTTGTCCTCGGCGCATCAACTTCTTGGTTATTAGCGCCCCTCATCTTTTTCTACAACAACTATTTTCCACTAGAGCTGGGATGGCGCTCGCCTTATATGTTGCCGGCATCCAAGACACCGTGTTTATTTCAAAGGCGGATGGAGCGGGGGAGGTAAGGGTTCATTCCTGTACTGTCTTGACCATCGTACTTGCCGACCAGGGGGAGTCAGTTAAAAAGGATTAGCGCCATCCTGTTAGGCCATTAGAAACAGAATTGGGAACGTATTACATCCACTACTGCTTTTATATATTATAGATATATTTCCGCCACTATATTCGTATTTATACATTTATGTACGATAAAGCACTAGTATTAATAATATTTAAAAATATATTAACAATAAATCATAGTTAAAGATTTTCTATTTTTAACTTTTAGCACCATCTACAGAATGTCATCTATAGTTAAAAATTGCACATTAATTTGCCATCAAGGTAGGGCTATTTGTATCTTAGGGAAAGTAATTTATAAATTTCCTTGGTCCTTTAATGTTTTCTCTAATTCTGATACATATATAATAATGAAAGGTGAAGTATTTCAATAAAATTATATAACATTCTAAAAATAACTATTCTAAAAGGATTCATACAAACATTCGCGCTAATAAATACACTCGCACTAATAAATACTTTCTCGCTAATAAATACGTTTTCGCTAATAAATACGTTCATATCAATAAATACATACATAACTCATTCACACTTGGGGAGAGTACTTGATATTCCGCTCCCCATCAATAGAGCATAACCTAAACCTTAACCTAAACTTTACTTAAATCTTATCATACAAATTACATTTTTCAGGAAAGCAAATAGCCCTCTAATATAAGGAGAACCCTCTTCTAATATTGCACGCAAGTCATGTGGCAGGCCTGCTATTTGCCTTTGCATACGCAGTGCCTGGCACTCTTCTAGCACGTGTGCCACTGTCAACCTTACTCTGCATATGGGCATTTTGGTCTACTACCATTCACCAGAAGATATCCATGTGTCGCACATGTATGCCCAATTCTAAGGCGCGTAAGAATAACTGACTCCCGTCGCGGGAAGTTCTCCATCGATCCAATTCGTACATATGGTTTCAGTTTTTCATTTAGATGGTCTCATTGGATTTGCCACTTGGCCGCTTGGTCGGCTCTTTCATTTCCAGACACTCCTATATGGCTTGGTACTCAAACAAAGAGTATTATTATTATTTTTTATTGTGTGTGGGGAGGGAACAAGCCCTATGCTATCCAAAGCCCTTCTGGGCTCATATAGCTACCCCAATGTTTGGAGTCTTCTCAGTGCACTGCCGGCCTCCGTTACAGACAACACTGTCCATCACCGGACAGTGAGCTGTGTGGTGTAGAGCATCTAGGAAGAGAAAATCTAAGGGCAGCCACAGCTGGACTCGAACCCAGGACCGCCGCATTGCTAGTCCAGCGCGTTACCACTCAGCTAATGCCTTCCCTGTAAATTAAACTAATAAAGAACTAAACTAACATAAAGTACAATAATTTACAGGTAAGGACGTTTACAGGAGAAAAAATATAAAGCGACAGAGCGTTGTAACAAACTTACAAATAGGTGATCTGTATACCAACTTTTTTTATATGCGGCAGGGTACCCATTATTTTACTTGAAAGGGGTTGTTTCTTGGCTTATTTCTCTACGATACTTTGAGTGACCGCAATGGTGCGGTATCATTACATTAACTTGTGACAAGTTTTGACGAATCCCCTTATTGCGTTGTTTCCATCACATTCCCTTGCTTTCTATGTTTGGACATTGTAGCCGTCTGAAAGAGTGAATCGGTGCTTGAATATATGGAGGAACTGGTCCACATTTCTCCCTGTTCTCACATTTTCTCCAATGCTCAAATAAGAATACTTAAGAATACTGACAAGATTACCTAAGACCAAGTTGCCGATTTTGAAAGTAAATTATTTGGAAAAATGTATAAAGGAAGGCTATAAGAGATAATATTTCAAGGTCAAATCAGCTATTCTGGAAAAACCGGAATTCAGTTGGTTTGGTCATATGCTGAGAATGGAAGGATATGATCAGAAAGACTTTTGAGGCAAAATGGACGATAAAAGGGAAGTTTAAAGGGCATTTGTGGGTAGACTCAGTTTTATTTGGAATCAAAATAGAATTCAAGGCATATTCAGACTCAATCATTGAAACAAGAAAAAAAGAGCTGAATCAGGATAGAACAGTATGGTCCACGTTTTTACTGGCAGTCCCAAGCGCACTGGTAACAGAACTAAATAGGGCTAAGAAGAAGGTCTATCTTTTATAGCAGAATGTTCTTCCAGATGATGAGCATCCATATTTTGATTATTATGTAGTGGCCATGTATTTGGTGATTTTAAAAAAGTCAGATTCCTGCCATCCAATTTCGGCTTCCTGTGGCTCTTGTAATGACACATCAAAGTCATAGCAAGGTCAAAGTGGTTCCAGCCAGCTGCTATCCTCACAAAGGATGGCAGGAATAAAAGATAATTTATAACTAGTGGCCTAGCCGGCCACTGTCTTTAAGACAAGGCCGCGGCCAAACAACAAAGCCCCTTTTCAATACAAGGGTCAATACTTTACATCAAAGCAAGCACCGATAAAGCTGGTCACTGACCTAAATCACTGGACACCGAACTAACCAAGGTTGCACAAGGTCGCACACTAGGACAGATGTCTTGGTGTGAGTGTTGCTAACACTAATATAAACTTCGCCCCGTTGGAAGAGGGGATTATTATTATACACCAGTACGCCGTTAGATTAATATATACGAGCACATCGTTATACGAGCAGCAGTTCCGCGTCCCTATACAGGTTTTACTTATACTTATCATAGTTGTGCATCTTAGTTTATTTATTTTAATCATTTTAAATTATTTGTTATTTTAACTTTAAATTATCTAAGTATTTCTTGTTAATAGTTACCATTACTCACATTTAAATTATTGTACTACAAATATAGTCTATTTTTATAAATTCAGTATTAGTAATTCGAGCACTAACTTCCAAAAATCTCTAAACTAACTTCCGCCCTCTTCAAGACATCTACTACATACCATAGGAATCACAGTAAACGATTCCACTACATCTGGTGGCAGCGGTGGGATCCGATCATCCGATAAACGATTCCACTACACTCTCTTATCTGCCTTTGTTTAAACATTTCATTTAGTCGTTAGTAAATGTGTAGGCCAGTGCAGAATTGCGCTGTTGAGCGTGTGTATGTAAGCTAAATCCAGTTTATACGTCAACTAACTGTGTAGTTCCTACTGTTCAGTATAACGTTGTTCGAGCTGTTAAACTACCGCCGGATATGAGGAACGTCATGATCACTTCCCAAGAAGAAGTGCTTGCACATTTTTCCTTAAACGATTCCAACTATAGGGATATTCCTTAGGAAGTCAGATGGAGAAGGCCACGTTCTTTATTGGGTTTGTTTTCCTATCGTTGCTTTCGAAATTCGTCTATCTACACATTCAGTGTAGTTGACCCGTTGAAGCATGGTTAAACATACTTCCAAATGGTCAACATCCCTAGTTCCATGAGTGCCAGTAATCCTCTGGAAAACTATTTCTTTCCTTGATCTTCTATTTTCCGGATAAGAGGAGAAGAAACTTCTTAATATGAAGATTCATAGTATAAGGGTCTGTTTCTATCCAGTGTACAATATCTGAACATTTTCAAAGGTGGGAATAACCAAGATAGATGGTTTTAATAATAAAATCAGATCGGAAACTTGGCGAAACTTTAGAGCCCGAACATTGTACTCCTATATAATACTTACATGGTTGTAAAAGTTTTTCCAACCGGAAGAAGGATGGTTTACTAAAGGGAAGGTTATATAAATTTGTGGCGAGAGTGGTGCCCCCTATAGTATAATAATCAAGTTGTATATCTACTTGGCCTGAAAGTTTTAATTGCTTAGTAGAAAGTGAGGTAGCGCCAGTGTACTTGTTTAACTTCTACTTCTCCAACCATTATCTTCTGTTCACCTCCATTCTTAATTATTATAATTAATACAAGAAAACAAAATAAAATAAAGTGGTACGGCCAATAGGTAGAGATTGGTCGCTCCTTTACCATTATTGCACCATTAATAAAAATAAAATAAATAAAGATACATTGGTTATTTTAAAGTGGACGGTATTTAGCATAAAAAATAAAGGGAAGATGAACTAACTTACAAATGATATAATGTAAGAGCTGAACACTGTTTGCATTCATTCATTAGTGAAAGATGATTTTATATTATGTTATCTCTATCTCGCTAGAAATTGGTAGATCAAAGATTTTACTGGGGCTCTGCCGTTGTCGTCCGTACTCACGTATATCCGCTCTGGTGAATTATGGTTGATAAAAATAGTGTTGTTCTTGTTGATGATGATGATGATGATGATGATGATGATAATGGTACGCTGATGTACAAAAGGTTGAAGGGGATGGTGGTACAACAAGTTCCACAATGGTTGAAATAGGTGAAGAACACAGTTGTACAAAAAATGTCTGGTAATGTTCCACCATGTGTGGTCACAGAAAGTAGGTAACAAATTCAATTTGTTAAAGTGCGCACTAACAGTGTAGCAGAGAGACTGAACTGTATGTTTGAAGATGGCAAAAGGTAAACACATCGCAAGCTGAAAGCCCCGGACGAGCGAGAGACAGAATCCACGCACACTAACACGAGAGAAAACAGAATAGTAGTTTGTAATAGTAATAGTAGTAGCGAGAGAGAATAATATGATGGTTATTTTGGTACAGCTGTATGTGCAGTTTGGTACAGCTGTATGTGCAGTTTGGTACAGCTGTATGTGCAGTTTGGTATAGCTGTATGTGCAGTTTGGTATAGCTGTATGTGCAGCTGTATGTGCAGTTTGGTACAGCTGTATGTGCAGTTTGGTACAGCTGTATGTGCAGTTTGGTACAGCTGTATGTGCAGTTTGGTATAGCTGTATGTGCAGTTTGGTGCAGCTGTATGTGCAGTTTGGTACAGCTGTATGTGCAGTTTGGTACAGCTGTATGTGCAGTTTGGTACAGCTGTATGTGCAGTTTGGTACAGCTGTATGTGAAGTTTGGTATAGCTGTATGTGTAGTTTGGTACAGCTGTATGTGCAGTTTGGTACAGCTGTATGTGCAGTTTGGTACAGCTGTATGTGTAGTTTGGTACAGCTGTATGTGCAGTTTGGTACAGCTGTATGTGCAGTTTGGTACAGCTGTATGTGCAGTTTGGTACAGTTGTATGTGCAGTTTGGTACAGCTGTATCTTCAGTTTGGTGCAGTTGTAGTGCTATTATTAAAATTTTAACTTTTTGGTTTTTTCATTCTCTTTTCGGACACTCTATAAAGTAATTCAATAAAATAAAAATTCATTGTATATTGCATGAAAAATCAAAATTTTTTACTTTCTCTTACTTCTGGTCAAATATTCGAAACAGCTGCCCAGAAATGTCTGCCTCAGTTCCAGAAAGGTTCCTCAGAGCAGTTTTTTCGAAAGCATCTCCTTCAGCTCTTCCTGTTGAGAAGAAAATTATGCACTCGTAATGAGAGCTGATGGTGCACCAAATCAATCCTATTTGTGGACCTAAACAGAAAGATTTAAATCGTATCTTAAATAAGCAATGCAACATGCAACCGAGTTGCAGCCAACTAGTAAAAAAATCAATAGTCCGTGCTTGCAGACAGTTGCTTGCCTACACATTGCGCAACAAAAAAAACGCTTTAAACTATAAAAATAAAAAAAAATTAACCTGAGAAATTCTCCTAAATCCGAATTTGGTCCATTCAGCCATTTCTTCACCTTTCTTGGTCACCGCAAGAAATCTTTTTTATTTTAACAAGGAAGAAGTGAATATTAATTTGCAAACTGGTTCGATTAAGGTGTGAATTTGTTTTTTTTAGAGAGAAAAATAGGACCCATGTGTAAATAATATATTAAGGGGATACTATGTCAGAAAATACTTAAATTGTGAGGTTCATTTAATACAGCACATTAAAATCTCAAAACCACGTGTCTGTTCACTGATGGATTGGCCCACGCATGATCGATGGGCTTATTCGATCTATCCTAAAACCACAACAGATAACCATCCAATATTATAAAAATAAAAAAAACATTACATTCAATGTAAGGTGTAAGATAACCTAACCTAACCTTCTTCTTGTTTAGTAATTTAATGTTTATCCATCCAAGGATGTTGGAATCACCAGAGATTATCTAGGTTACAGCAGTGGAATTGGCTTTTTAGCCTATTTTAGGTCTATCGCCAGTATTGTTCTTTTAAAACCTATATATGTATAACTTGTCAACTTATTTAAGTTTAAAATTAAACTTGGAACATAAAAATCATATAAGAATTTAGTAACCTAACCTAATATAGAAGCCAGTTGATTTAGTTAGGACCAGGTTTTAGACAATCTTACAAGGCTGGGGTCCAACTCCTTTGACATTACGTCAAGAAAAAAAATACCTACCTACCTGCAAGAAATGACCTGAATCAAACTCTTGCAGTACCCTTTTTATTTACTCCATGAACAAAGTTATAATTTTCTTTAAATTATTTTCCCCTACCTGCGTCAAATAATAATACTAATAACGCTAAAGTCATTAACAAGAGTTAGGGCGCGCCCTCTCTGGTGTTGACAAATTACACTATAGTTATTAAATGTCTAAGAGAATGATTAATTTCTCCTGGTGGGAAAAACAGAAAACTATCTCTACAAATTTCTTTTCTCCCAAATAATTACTACTTTAGCTATTAAAAAAAAAAAAAAAAAAACTAAAATAGTAATTAAATAGAGATTTTATTATAATTTTTGTTACATGTTAATCAGCTGTTAACCAGGTGATATGTTAGTTTTCTTTAAAGATCTCATAATGTATAATTAATACACTACTTAAAGTGTCAAACTTTCTGATAAAAAGATTTAGATCAAACATGGTAAGGTTCTAGTAGTTTACACTAAAATTGTATAGAATAATAAATTTTATTTGTTGGTGGGGGGGGGAGTTGTTGAGTTTGAACTATAAGCCCTATGATTCGGCCACCGCAGATGAATGTGCTCTCCTGCAACCTTGGGGAAAGGCAGAATTTTTTCCATTTCGTTGGTGCGTGCCCTGCCTTGTCACCTTTACGTTTGATGAGTTTTGGGGAAAGATATTTGTCTCTGGAACATTTTGTTACCTTATTGAATGGATTTGATTGGACATAATTAATCCAGTTTGTTAAAAAAGGCATCATGGGACTTGAAAAAGCGTATTCTTAATTTACCTATTCCTTAATTATTGTAGTATTTAAATAACTTAATTAAAATGATAATAGAGCATTACTTAGTAATAGTATATGTAGTTATAACAAGATTTAAGAGTAGATAAGGTTTTTTTTTTTTAGTTTATTTTTAAAATCATCAATTTATGAAAACGTAGGTTATTTTAATGGTATTATTTTTAGTTTTGTGAAACTGTATTTATTTTATTTATTTGTTTATTGAGGGTAGGTCATTTTTATTTTGTTCAAACTCCAGCAGACGGTGATTCCATGCCTCTTTAACCCATATTCGGCCAGGTATATCAAAAATTAAATTTTCATTTTTTTTTGTTTTTCACTGATTAGGTAACATCTAAATTAATAAAAAAAATGTTTTTATTTTTTTTTATTTTCAACCGGAAATTAAAAATAAAATGGTTCGTATACGAACCATTGGCTGAAACAATTGTCTCAGTGGGGATTTTCAGGTATATTTTAACAATAGCATTTATACTAAATTAAATTTCCATTTCGCACACGTTTACTTACTTAAATACAAACAAGAAATAAAAATTTTACTGTATTTACATAAGTTCTATAATATGTTATTTTGTATGATACCCCTCAAAACATTCCGGGTGCAGATGTAACATTTCTTGCACATATAAATGGTATGGTTTTTACAAATTTTACACCTTCTCCTAGCACTTTCTTTTTCTCTCACAATCAAATGCCCAACATTGTCAAATCTTATTTCGACTGGCACAGCATTTTTTGGTGGTCTTCCTTTTGTAGGGTTTTCTGGCTGTGGTGCAGGATTTCGAATAATTGGTTCATTCTCTAACCTTATAAGTGTTCTAGCCACAATAGACTTAAATTCTATCTGTGACATTTTATTTGAAGTAAGGCAGTGAATTTTCCATGCATTTACAGCTATGCTATCTAAAAGATTGATAAAAAGTGGCCACCACCACTTTTTACCTCTAATTTTTATTCGGTAATTGGCGATCACATTATCATGAAGATCTACTCCACCCATATTCTTATTATATATTGTTACCGCATTCGGCTGAGGTATCATAACATCTTTTCTGTTATTTCTATCGTGCCTCTGTACGTTTGATAACGGCTTTATTCCGTACGTATTTTTCAAAAAAGTTGAAGAAAAAAAAAATCAGTAACAAAAATGTAACACTTGGTTGCTGAACAATAGCTGACAATGTAATGAATGTTATATTGTAAAAGTGTAGATATCGATATTAGAGAAACATGTTTGTAACTGCTGAAACAAGTGTAAGCCTGCACTGACAGGCAAGCCTACTGAGAAATCGATGTGCAACGGTTTCGGCCAATGGTTCGCTAACGCACCATTAAGCTTCGGTCCATTTTTAATTAATAAAATCTATGATAATAATTTTTAGAACTTATCCGTTATAATTAATGAACCCTCCAGAATAAAAATCCTCAAAATAGTAAACAAAAAAAATTTTTTTTTCAGAAAAAATAAAAAATTTCTTAAACCTTATTCCTGTCTGCAATTTTTCAGTAATTCAACGATAGATGGAGTAAATAATAAGAAGCATTTTGCTTTGAAAAAATTAATTCAGCTATAAGAAACCTTCATAAAGACACAGTCAAAATCTAAACACAGTTTCCTGTTAAATAATATTTTTTTTAAATGTTTTAAATAATGGTTCGTATATGAACCTTTCGCTGAAAATGGGTTAAGTTGTTTTGTTTACCAATGTATAAATGTGCAGTTGATTTTTTTTAATAAACTTATTCATTCATTCATTCAATAAATTTTATTTGTGTAAGTTGATTACTTTTAAGTTATAACTAACTAAAGACTGACAGACTTACTATTTAAACTATCACTCTTTCAGTAAACTGATTTAGTTTAATTGTTGTGGTGGTTGGTTCCGCATAGCTGTAAAGCATCAGAGACATTTTCCGTGGTAGCCTGCTTCATTTTGTGATTGGTATTGTAGGGGTAGTGAACCCCCACCACTCATCCACTCTAGCGGAGAGAAACAGCCTCTCTCGCACAGAGAGGAGAGGTTCGGCCAGTGGATATATATATGAGAGAGAGACACAGTCAAGGATCATTCTGTTCAATTGAGTCTTACACATCAGACATCATTCACTCTCCGTGCATATTTTAGGCACGTCGGTCTGTCAGTTCAGTTTAGTTCTAAATTCTAAAGTGTAAAGTCCCTGTCAGTCAGTTATATATATACACATATCAATTATATATCTTAAACCAATCTTAAGGTGTTTATCTATCAAATCAAACATCCAAGCATCTCCTTACAACACCCTTACGTATGGAGGTGTATAGGGTGGTAATATCGAGGAATAACAAACGGGAATTTGGGGTGAGTTTTATATTTTCTGTTAACTGGATTAGGTGTTGTGTGTTCCTTATATTGTAAGTGCCATTCAGGTTTACTTTGTTTTTTATTACCGTTGCCAGATGCTGTGTCAACTTGTATGCTGGTGCAGTTGTGTAGTTTACGACGGGTCTGATGGGAATATTGGGTTTGTGTATTTTTGGAAGTGCATTTAGAATTGGTGCTGTAGGGTTCATGCAAGTATATTTGAAGGCTTCGCGGGGTGGTATTACTAGTGTTGTGTTCTTTATAGCAGTTTTTACTTGTTGTTTGAAGTTTTTCGTCGGGTCCTTTTTGAGTTGTGTATATGTATTGTTGTTTGTGAATTCTAGGGTTTTGTTTACGTAGTCGTCGTGTGTCATTATTACCGTGCTGTTCCCTTTGTCGGCTTTTGTGATTATAAGATTATTATCTTTGAGTTTTTTCCATATTCTACCGGCAGTTCTTTCTTCTTGTCCGTCTGTGTTACTGTGCGTTTGTTGTTTTTGTAGGTCTTTAATTTTGTTTGCAGCGATATGGCGAGCGTGTTCCTGGTCACTGTCTGGTAGTAATGTTATCGCAAGTTCAGTGGCAACGGCAAATTATACAATGTTTTTGGTGTAGTTTGTTTCTGGTGTTCTTGAGATTATATTTGAGTCCCTTGTCTAGCAGTTCGGTTTCTATTGGTGTAAACGTAATGTTTGTGAGGTTAACAGCACGTGGGTAGAATGCTTGGGTTTGGTGGTTTTGTATTGAGTGTTCTGCGATTTCTGGAGGTTGTCGAGTTTTTTGTTTAGTGTTTTGTATTTACGGTCCATTCGTTTAGTAAGTTTGTCACTTATTTGGTTGTAGTAGTGAGTAAAGATTGAACTAGGGTTTCGATTGGCGAGTTCAATGTGTATATCTTTCAGCTGTCTGTTTAGTTTTTCCTTTTTTTGGTAAAGTGTACGTATTTCGTTTTTAATCCAGATTTTCTGTGCTTGGATGATTGTTTTTCGTGCTGCGAGTGTGTTAGTTTTTATGTTGATGGTTGCGCATTTAGGTGTAACCTTGCGAAAGAGACATTGCTAGTTAAAATAAATATTGGCTAATATATTATACATTTTTGATGTTAAATTGTAACTGGCTCCATAGTTGTTGTGGTGATTGGTTCCGCAGAGCTGGAAAGATCAGCGACATTTTCTGTGGTAGCTTGCTTCATTTTGTGGTCATTGACCGGTTTCAGGCGTTCGCCTATCATTAGGATGCGTTTGTCAGACAGTGTGACTTGCACAGATCAAATTCAGTTTATACACTCTGGAAATCATACGCTGTGTTATCACACTTTCTGACAAACGCATCCTGAAGATAGGCGAACGCCCGAAACCGGTCGATGACCACAGAATGAAGCAGGCTACCACGGAAAATGTCTCTGACGATTTTTAGTTTAACCTTTAACTTTGTGAGTTTTTTTGCTAATATTTTAATTGTATTTGTTCACAGGTATTTAATAACAGCACTGTGCGGTCCAGACATCTGTTACAGTCCGCATTTTGTGGTCGCTACTGTATTCTGGGTTGGTTATTTTAATTCAGCATTAAATCCAATAATCTATGCATATTTTAATCGTGAATTTCGTGCGGCATTCAAAAAGACATTAGAATCCTGTTGCCATCAGATGACTATGTGTTTTCCATCCACGGAAACTCAGAGACGTCGTGCATTGCGCGGTACAAACGCTGTCAACGAGAGTAGAAGCAATGAAGCGGTAAGAACGCAAATGATTGGCAGTTCAAATGTATCGTCGGCTGCTGAGATACACTATCTAAATTCCACATGTGTTGTACGTACAACCACAGCTGATGATATGACGAAATTATCAACAGCTGTTAATAATGTAAATTTAGAACAAGGTATGTAATAAAACTAGTTAGTTTTTTTGGTTATTATTTTTGTTATATCTAGTCAGCTGTGGCAGTATTTTAAATCAGCTGTTATTTTGATCTCTATATAATTTCTTTTGTGTAATGACCACCAAAGGAATATTTTACCAATTCTGTGTATTATATGTTACCATGGTTCCCCCTTCATTGAGGTTACAAAATGTCAATTCTATTGAACATTGTCATTTTGAAAATTTATGTGAAATAACCTTCCAATTTTAATACAAAAATTTGCTCTATATACATATATATCGTTAAAAAGTAAACATGAAATGACGTAGTCATAAATTCGTTTTGTTTATAATGATTGCAATTCAGCGTTAAAAAATCGATCTTTCATTTGTGCAACAATTAAGATATATTACACTTTGGACAATATGAGGAGACTATTTTTAAATCTATGTTATAATCGCTGTAAAGTGATGAGAGATTCGTGTGAATTGAGCATTTTCATTTAGTGTTTTATCTTGCAATTAACGTATTTCAAGATTTTCGAATTTCTTCGCTCAGTCCGTTCAGAAATATATTATTTTTCCTGCATTTCATCATCTTGCACGATTTTGTGCAAAACTGAAAATACCATTTCTATGGATTTGTGGCAATCAAGGGCATACTAAAAAAAAGTGGGTGCCATTTGTCGGCGCTACAAAACAGGTATTATGTATGACAGAAAAATTTTCAATTTGACACGCAATTCAGTCACCTGTAAAATGATTTAACGATTTCATTTTGAGCAAAAAAATAAAGAAATCAGACAAAGTAAATAGTGGACGAATATATTGATAAATTTAATTTAAAAATCATTAAATAATTAATAATTCCAAAACTATTTAAAGTGTTATTAAGGCTGAGTGTAATTCAAAGTTGAGCTTTTAAAGTGGAATAGCTCTAGCGATGTATAGTGATGGTGTATAGCGAGTGAAGTGGAAAGCTGTGCTACGGTGGCACAAAGTGCTTGTAAATTATACCCTAACATATATATATATATATATTTACAGCTAACTACCCGGTTATATTACTGCTATTATAGCTTACCTACCTGTACACCCAACATCTTACTAGATCAAACAAAACAGTTGCAATTTTCCCATTTCCCTCAGAGTTTTCTCTCTGTTTTTTCCAGGATTAAAACCGTGCTGAATTATTATGGGATACTTTAATAACATTAATTTTTTATATCCTTTGACGTCTCTGGAAGTTCAATAAAATCCAGCCAGGAATTATCATTTCCGGTTTTATCATTTCTTCCTGTGAGCAAAGCCACAGGATAGGCCATTATATGTAGCAATTGTGTAAAAGGGGTGCATTCCTCAAATAATCGTTTACCACAAGTCAGAAAGCACGAGAATTCTTTTACCGGATTTCCAAAAAAAGAATTCATCCGAAGTTATCAGTTAGATAGATGGTAAACGCAGGCCCGCTGCAACAGTATCCACAGAACTGGTTAAATAACTCTTTCAAGAACTACCAGAAGAGACAGCAACTCTCTCTCTCTTCAGCAAGGGAATCGGTCCATTCAGTGATCAATAATCACGAGATCCCAAGTAGTTAAGACTCATTTTCAGGAAATTGTTCTACCGATTCAGTTGGTTTTACACAAATCCCTCCCCCCCGTCAGCCATAAATTATTTTTTCGTTCTTCTGAACTGGGTTTTGAAATCTGGTCTTCTGCAATTTCTCCATGGTGATAGTTTGAACATGAACTATGTCCTCCATAGTACTGGCTTATCCAAACCATGATCATCTGAATCATGCTTTAATTTAATCGTTCTCTGGTAAAATGCAAGGCGCCTTTTCCGTACAAGAGCTGTAGACCTTGTAAATAAAAGTCCATTCTCTCTCTTAATTTTTTTGTGTATATCTTAGGACACCCTGTATAATTCTTCTTCATCCGAAGTGCTTTCCTATCCAGTGCATCTAGCAAATTTTACTGCTACCCACTAGACTTCCCCTTTAGTTCTTTTTTTTCTCTCTCTCTTCATCCAGCATACACTGTCCTGCAACTCAACCGAAGATAACTCATGGAATCTTTCTTCCCAGCGGGTAAACATAGATCATCAGCGGCAATCGACAGTCCAGATTTCGGCTGAATTCAAAATAACCACTGTTTGGTTTAGCTTTCCTGAATAGGTTCTTGCTTAGGTTTCGACCAATTTGCTGTATAGCAATCTAATCAATGCCGCAAATAGAATATACTTTACAACCTTAAAATAATTTGCAACTGGAAAATAATTAAAACACTCATTTCCCAACGCTCAACTTTCCGAATATTTTCCTTCTTCTCAAGTTTCTCATATACTTTCTTTTATCTTCGTTAACTGTTGTACCGTAGTCAAATTCAATAAGTAAAACTCCATTATGTCAGCTTCTTTACACCGAGAAAACCCAGGTATGTCATCTAGATATGCCTTGGCACTGCACTATGCGGTTGTAGATTTGCGCCCCGTCTGGAGAATGCGTCCAGTTACAGCTACCAGAACTATTCCATTTTTTCAGAAACATTTTCCGTGGTAGCCTGATTCATTTTTTTGGTCATCGACCGGTTTCGGGCGTTCACCCATCTTCAGGATGCGTTTGTCAGACAGTGCGATAACAGAGACTTGCACAGAGCAAATTCAGTTTACGCACAGTCTCGTGTATAAACTGAATTTGCTCTGTGACCAAAAAAAAATGAAGCAGGCTACCACGGAAAATGTCTCTGATACTTTCCAGCTTTGCGGAACCAAACACCACAACAACTATTCAATTTTTTCTCCCCCCCCCCCCCCCCCAAAGTGTATACTTTACGTTTATGGATTCACCTCTTATTATATGGAAACACAGGTTCATCAGGATTCGAAACATCTAGATACCTATCTGGTCAGGATAATCAGGGATTTGTCAGTATAGTTTTATTCTTTATGAAAAGCAGAAAATTGGGAAATATTCAGCAAAATTAGTTGAACAAAAAAGGAGTTCGTACTTACTGTTCGATCTCTTTGATCAATTTCCAGGCGAAGGTTGTCTTGTCAATCAATTTCCATTGTCCTTGGTGGCTCTTTCTACATTTCCTTCATTAAGCAACCCAGTTAATAAAAAGAAATAAAAAAAAGAAGGTCCAGTTGGGACAGTATTTGTTTAACAGAGTCAGTTTGTGTTTAACAACTCTTTTTTTAAAAAAAGAAATCCCTGCTTCCCATTGGGCAAAAAAAAAAAATCCTCACTCTCCAGGAGATGGGAGTAAAAAAAGCAATTAACTGTCCATCAAGGATTGCCATCGTTCAATATGAGCCCCTCTGTAGGTTGTCCCTTCCTGATTTGGGACGATCTCCCTTCCTGTGTGTGTATATCTTCATCCCGCGCCCAGATTTAGTTCAAACATCAATTAAAAACCTCCCTCCCTATCTCTCTCTTTGTGTGTAGTGCACAATCCTATTTGAACAAGTCCACACTAGTGCTTACACTGCTGCCTGGTGACAGTAAAATGCCCAATTCCCTTACACACACACACACACACTCTCACACAAAGAGGGACAAAGTCTTTTGTAATGCACACAAGCCCAACTTTATTAAAACACAAAAATTTACATATAAAAGCTTCAAACCTTTTTATTTCAATAGAAAATTTCTTCGGGTTAGCAGAAAAAAATTGAAAACTATATAGTATAAACTTGTTTAACACTTTAAATTATATCGCTTAAAAATTGTTCGCATGCTGATAATTAAATTGAGTGCATTTTTCCACTCATTCAATAAAATATCCTTCTAAAGGAAAAAAAAAATTAGAATATAACCTAAAAGAAGAAAGAAATCAGCTGTTATAAATTAGAATCCAGCTGAGGCTATATTTTCTTTAATTTTAATTCAATTTAACTTTTTAAATAAAGTTAAAAAAAAAAGGAATTGAAAAAAATATGTATACAAAGATTTACATTTACTTAAATTTCTGACGTAAACCATGTCTCTTCTTAGCTGACTGTTTCCGAGTATGCGATAATGTGAGACTGGTGGCAGCACTTAGTATTCGGCGTGGTCACCAAGACAACATGGCGGACATTAAAGTTTCGTTCTCTTCCCATTTTATGAAATTCAAATTCCCACATTCAAATTTACCATATCTTTACAAAGGAAGTAAAAAAAAACAAATTACGTCACTAAAGGAACCATTATGACCACTCATTTTACCCTCAGATTATTCTTGTGTTGCTAATAAATAGGCTTATGCTACAGGCAGTTTTTATTCAAATTTCCCTACTGATATTCTGCGCCTAAATTATGAACCGTTTGCTGATGTAATAATTATATTTTCACTTCTGCAATTTTCCTTTGTGTTATCCAAATATTATTCAATACAAGAAAGACGCCGAACATATGTCCAAATGAGAATATTGCCCAAAAATTCCAATCCGCGACTATTTAATTCCTTGTTGTAGTGGTTGGTTCCGCAGAGCTGGAAAGCATCAGAGACCTTTTCCATGGTAGCCTGCTTCATTTTGTGGTTATCGACCGGTTTCGGGCGTTCGCCCATCTTCAGGATGCGTTTTTTCAGACAGTGTGACAACACAGACTTGCACAGAGCAAATTCAGTTTTACATACTCCTTTGTGTGTGCATTACAAAGGAATTTGCTGTGTGCAAGTCTGTGTTGTCACCCTGTCTGAAAAAAACGCATCCTGAAGATGGGCCAACGCCCGAAACCAGTCGATGACCACAAAATGAAGCAGGCTACCCCGGAAAAGGTCTCTGATTTAATTCCTTTTCAAGATTGCCACCAACCGTATGAGGGTCAGTAGGAAAGTATTTTTGTTCAGGTTTAGCTGATGATAATCCCAGGTAGCTAACGATTTGGCAAGGAAACAGGCAGCAACTCCATTCTTATGGCCTAAACCCAAAAACACCCTAAGGAGGAAAGTACTAAGAAAGCATTGCTGTGGGTAACCCTACCAGGGTTAGGCTAAGACATTTTTAGCAGCTTTGACCGGAAAACATCTAAGGAATGCTTCAATATGAGGAAAATTATGCTGTACATGCTAGCTGGTAAACTTGAAGGAAACTCGAGAGAGCTGATGACTGCTATTATCATTCACAGAAAGTTTAGAAGCCAGGGTGCCTAACTTCCCTAGAACTGTTCGAGGTTATGAAATTCCTGGGAGAAAAAAACCTGGAAGGGATTCTTTAAAGTTTGAGGATATCCTTAGTTAGACTTAGACAATCTAGTTAGACTATTAGTTAGATTATGTAGTTAGATTTCATCAGGGAGGCACAAAGGGCTCGCATCATATCTCCCCTAAATAATCCCAACTTCCGCTTCAGCGGTTTTCAGATTTTGATAGAAAATTGCAAACTTCCTTTCATTCTGTCACCTCCGAACTAGTGTTTATTAAATTTTGGTCCTCCTGGTCGGATAACACATATCTCATTTACTCTTTTACGCAAAAACTGTAGCGGTAGTGTTGTTGCTTGAACCATTTTATAAGTGTGTGGGAATAACCTCGAGCTATGCGGCCAGCAGTCTCCAACAAGTTATTCGCCACATGCGCCAAGATAGCCTATTGTAGGAGACATAGTTTACGAATCTACTTTCATGTAAAAATTGGTCTTTTTTTTATAAACATTCAACATGTTTTTCCTTTATTTGCTGTATTTTTAAAAGATTTTATTTTTTTTATTATAAAAATTCCATGATTCATCTTCATCTTTATAAAAAAATTTAATAACACGGAAAGGCTCTATGGTCGGATGAATACAAAATATATATTAAACAAAAAAATTTTTAATTTGTTTTATTTGCTTTAAACAAATAATAAATCCTGTTATTAATTTATAAATTCCCCGCAAGGGGTGACTGTTGCATGCAGACGCTTGGGAAGTAGCGTACGCACGGGTTGCAACTGTTCTGTAAACCATGCACGCACACCAGAACAGTACACCCGCATACACATATATCTATATATTCATATACACCGATATATATATATAAACCCACATCCTACGCTACAGACAAGTTCAAACTCACAACACACTCTAGGGCTGGAAAGGGGAGCTAGTCTAGTAGCTTCGAGGATGCAGCCCCTCTATACTAGTCTCGGGGGGGCTATGGGCCGATAACCCACTCACCCCTTAAACAACCAAAGATCAGGGACACCTAAAAACGCAGAAACCGGATTGACTAAAACGGCAACGACCTAGGAACCGTCTCAAGGATTTTAACGTTGGATTCTGAAATGTATTAACGCTTTACAGACCTGAAGCGCTTTAACTGCTTTTAACTGAATTAGGGAAGTATAAAGATAACTCAGTATAAAGTTGACTCAGCAGCCATACAAGAAGTGAGATGGACTGGCAACGGGAAAGGCAGAAAAGAACAATTGCACACTATACCATAGCTGTCATGATCAATTCCATAATTTTAGCACAGGCATTTTAGTAAATAAAAAATAATAAAAGGGAAAATGATCGATTTAAGACTAATAAGCTCAAAACTGTGCTACCTTTGTCATCCAATCATTGGAAAGCATAGCCTGCACGAATAGTCCAATGAGAATGGACAAAGCTCATACATATGGCGGCTGCTGCAAAGAATCTTATAATTGGAAGTACCATATTCCCAAATGCTTTTTTTGTTTTTATTTTAGAGGTAAAGTGAAATAAACCAAAATTCAGACCCAGGTCTACCTGATTCCAGTCTTCTTACTTGTAGCTGTTGACACTTTGACAGAATAGCAAACAATGACTTTGACCATGACGGATTAGTAGACATTTATGGAATCATATACTATGAACGTTGATTTTTTTCAACAGTTCCTTTATATCCCATTGATGTGACAGAGAATTCATGCAATTCTGTTGTTGTCTCTGTTTAGACAGTATGACTTGATATATAACAGTCATTACAAAGAAGATACGTATTATTCTATAATGTATCCATGATTTAGGTTAGCAAAATATTATATGCTAAACACAGCCTTATAGTATACTTGCCCCTTTATTTCTTTTTCTTTTTTCAGAGTCTGCACTTTTCTGAGTCACGTACGCCCTCAGAGATACCATACTGCATTACTTACGGACTTTGAATGGGTCCACTGTAAATTAAAAATTATATAATATATATTCCTTAAACCATATTGTTTTTTTTTATTGTTTTCCATATATTTTTATTGTCCAAAGTGTAATAAATTTATCGAAAAATATGAAGAACCTTTTTTTGTTTGTTCGACTTTTCGCTTTCTATCGACAAAGTATATCCGAATGCAATGTCGAATACCAGGTTAGATAATCAATCCATAGATACGTTAAAACCAGATCCTACACAACGGAAAATGTTGTCGAGCATTTTTTAACTCTAATACAGCCAGAACATTCAAACTAAACAGTAGATGTGTAATACGTAAAATCCTGCCCATATTATTTCTGTCATGTTGCTGTTTGTCTTGAATTTTTTCTCGTGCGCCCGTATGTGTTAATACCGTCTATGATCTATAAAGAAGATTCATTCTATTTTTAAAGAAACGAGGGCGCGAGGTTAACATAAATTTTCTACAAAGAAATATAACAAAATTTGTATCGATTTTCTAACAAACAAACAAATAAAAACACGCAATTTGATTGGGGATAAAAAAAAAACAAAGCCACAATGAAATTTTAGGTTAACTTCACAAAACATAACCTTTTCGGGTTGTTTTTCAAAAACTTTTAAAAATAATGGAGAATTTCGGTAGAAATCTTCATGGTTTGCCAATATTTGTAGTTGAGCGTACCATCATCACTCGGTATTATTATTATTATTATTATTCGGGTGCCTAATGGCGTGGGACCTAAGCCTATGTGGCTTTTATCCCCCCCGATACCCCCCTATATTCCCTTAATTAATCTCCCCCGGTAGCTTACCGGTTAACGTACAATATCCCAAGATATCCCTATACTCCAACTCGCCCAGGCAATCCTGCGAGAGTGGTGCCCTCCCAAATACGCCAAGTGTGTCCAGTCACTATCCCCACCACGGTCCTCAGACTTGTCCTATTGAGGGACAGGAGATACTCCGAAATTCCCTGCTTATTTGCTTTTATAAATCTTTTAGCTTGGAGGCACCCCTGCGTGTCCCCCCAGCGTTTCTCCAAGATCTCATCTCCCAAAGTCTAATCTGTTTATCACGAAAACATCTTTGTGACGGCAAGGGCGGTTCAGGGCCATAAAATGGTAATGATGATCCCTCCCTAGCCAAACTGATCCGCCCTCTCATTGCCTTATTCCCGCATGTCCGGGTATCCAATAGAGACGCACCTTACCCCTCCGAGCCAAAGCATTAAGCCTTCTCCTACATTCTCCCACTAGTTTCGAGCTCCATCATGGCTTACTCAAGCCCTCAGTGCGGCCTGACTATCAGAGAAAATCCGCACCTCTTTGATCTCTCCCTGCCACTCCTCCACAAGGCGGCAGCATTCAATAATGCCCACCACCTCGGACTGGAAGACAGTGGCCAAACCACCCAAGGCCACCGAACTCCCTCTATCCAACTCTTGCAACCATGTTCCCGCTCCTGACAGACCAGTCCTCTCCTGCCTAGAGCCATCTAAATGGCAGCGAATAATGCCGTTACCCGACTCCGTATCACTCGGTAGATCCATCCCTTATGGTATAGCTGTTTTTCTCCTTGGTCCTCCAAATCGACTGAATATATGTATGTTCTTTGGATATCGACTGTGTATTCCTCTCGAGGAAATTGTTTATTTTCCAAGCGCCAAATCTATCATGTTAATGCTTTTCTTTCGGGTAACTAACGTGGGTGAATCAGGATCCCGTAATACATTTATATACTTGTCCCAACTCTCGCAATATGACTACTAAACAAACAAAAAATACCTAAACCACGTCTATGAGGTGAATCTGGCAAAACTTTCTACCTAATTTTCACAACAGTATCAATTCGTCTGACTTTTTGTATACGACCATCAAAGCGAGTTTCAAGTGATAAAGAGTTGAAGCATAGCTTGATCATCCCGCCACTTACAAATCAGACGCACTTGTTCGTAAGATGCAGTCAGATTAAATGTTAGACAGTTTCACCCTTTTAGATACCAGAATCACTAAACACTGTACTTCCAAAAAACCAACAAAGCTACAGAACTTGCTATTTGTTGAGAGATTATTAAATCTGAAACAGTGCTCAAAACTGCTGTTTAAAACTGATGTCAGGTGATGCTAACTGATCAATTTGGAAAATATCGTAATTCTTTGATTTACAGTTTTTTATCACTATACTACTGGATGACCCTTGTATTTTTGATTATACAAAATATCGGTAAAGTAAATAAATAAAAATGAAATAGAAAGAATCGAAAAAAATAACCGTTATAACTGTAGTATAGGGAGATGATAGATGATTGGAAGAGGCAGTCATGTTGACCCAGTATAAATCACAATGTCCTAATTTTATTAATTTTTAAAGAGTTAACTTAGATAATAAATAAAACATAATATAAAATTTGGATGGTGAAAAAAAAAAAAGCTCTACATAAAACATTTAATGGAGAAACATAAAAAAATATTGAATCATATGATCATTTATTTGAACATATGATTACTGTATTTAAAAAAAAAAAAAAAATCAGCTGTCTAAGATCAGCTGATCAAAATAATGTAAATTACATTAAATTATGCTCTCTTTCTTCTCTCTCAGTCTGTCAATCTCTCTGTTATCAAATACCAGTAAAATAAAAATTCTCTAAACTCTGATATCATTTCTATATTTCATTACTTAATCGTAAGCACCCAATTGTGATAAATTTGAAATTAAATAAAAAATATTTTGTACATTAAATTTAAAAATTAAAAAAAAAAAAAAAAGGAATCTCTAGTCATTTAAAAATGATAAATATATTTTGAAAAAACTATATTTAGAAAATTCATGGCATTAAACCAAATTTAATTACTTATATAAAAATATGTAAAAAAAACAAAAAAAATAAGAAATGTCTGTATTTCCCTAAAAAGTCAATCATTGAATGTAGTTTTACTTTTTAGACATAACAGGGTCTCTCTCTTTATAATTATTCGATGTACAATCCCCCCCGCACCAAAAATTACAAAAAAAAATCTCTATTGTAAACTATTGTGAATATTTGTCTAAAAAAAATAAAATATGTATGGAAAATTTTTATTGTTTTATATGTGTAAAAATATTAAATAAATATATATATGTAGTTAAATTATGTAATAAAAAAAATGTTTATGTAAATAATAATATATTAAAGAGTCATATGTTTTCGACAGGTTGTTCAGAAAAAAAAAAACAAAGAAGGGAAATTATTAAATATCAATTATCGTATTTGTGAAGTGGGTACAATATTGTTTTTGTTAGTTTCCAATCTGTATACAATTTATTAAAAAAAGGTTGTTAAACCATATTTTCTATGAATGGAAATTTTAAAACAAATGTTAGTACAATCAAAAAAAAAGAAAATAAATAAAAAAAAAAAAAGATAAATTTTGTTGATGTATGAATGATGTCTTTTTTGTATAATTTGTATGAATGTGAGTGTAATAAGAATTAATGTGAATATATAAAAAAAAAAAAAAAAAAAATTAATGATAATAAAATAAATCATTTAAAATAAATTAATTTGTAAAATTATTTATGATTCATACCCACACGACTTCCTCTCTTCCTGCACTTTACATGGTCCTCATTTATTTATTTAGGTGTACGGAAATTATCGACTTAAAAATTTTCACATATAACTATAAATGGCACTCGGAGGTATCACGTTGGTTCGATGCTGTATCTGGTGTACCTCAAGGATCACACCTTGGACCGTAGCTGTTCCTAATTTTTATTAACGACCTACTACTAAGGATCTCGGACGTTGAGGTACTTGCATTTGCTGGATGGCTTGAAGTTTTTCCATAAATTTGCTTCTCAGTCGGACTGCATTATAATTCAAGATACCCTCCGCATTGTTTCTGACTGGTGCTGCAGTAATGGCATGGAGCTTAATGTTAAAAAATGTTAATGATAAAGTCATTTCTTTTTATCGTATCGTATCAGTACCTCATTGATGGCAAACCATTGCAGAGGACTAGTAACGTGAAGGAATTAGGAGTTACTCTCAGCCATGACCTCTCTTTCACGAATCAGATTGAATATGTATGTAGGAAAGCATCGAGAGCGCTGGGTTTTGTAATAAGGCACACTCGTGATCTTAGAGATCCCAAAGTGGTGCTAACTGTGTATAATGCATATGTTAGAAGCCTTCTTGAGTATGCGTCGTTGATTTGGTGTCCTTACACTAAGAAGGATATAGCTAGACTTGAAGCTATATAAACCCATTTTATCAGGACTTTAAACAAAAGGTTATCCAGCGGTGCTACTCATTTCTCCTCTCTAGAGTCTAGAAGACGTAATGCTGGTCTTCTATTCTTAAAGAAGCTCTTGAATAGTGAAATTGATTGCATGGCGCTACTTGCTGCATTCCTTTTCATGTACCACCTCGCTGCTTGCCCAGTACTTTGCATTTCGTGGTCCCTGCCGTTAAGACTAATATGCTGTTCAACGCTGACATCATTTGTAGAATGTGCAGGTCATGGAATGAGTATATTCCTAGTGATGTGGATTTCCAAATGGCGTCTGGACTTTTCAAGAAACATTATTTCACTACTTAAAATTTTATTGTTAAATTTGGCATGTATCACTTACTATTGTTATGTTTATGTATCACTTGTAATGACTTCAACCATAAGGCTTATGCCGTTTGTTGATAAAAAACTAAAATAAATAAATAAATAAATGTACAAAGTTGGCGCCTCCGAATAAACCTGTCAGAAGTACTCCAAGCAAAACAAGTCGTTCCTCCCTTAAACCGATTTTTCTTCAGACAGACAATTTTGACAACATATTTCTTCCGCGTCAACTGGTAGCAACTTAACGAAATATCAATTTCCAAATATTAATTTTCCCGTTTTTTGAGTTATTCTGAAAATAAATACTCCACATAAATAAATATGCACGACAATGTCTAAAAATCACTTTTTGCAGACTCCTGCAGGAGTAACAGAAACTAAATAAAGTTTGGTATGAAACACTCAGATGACTTTTTATTACTACGATTTACATTGTTAGTTATATTCTAACATATTATAATTCTTACGAGTTATTTAGTTATCTTCAAAAACATGAATGGGAGAACCTAACTTGAAAAAAAAAAAATCTGATGTGAAACACTCACACAACTTTCTCTTACTCCTGTACTCAAAATTATAATTGACAAATATAGTTTGTGTACCAAATTTAACGAAATTCGTCGAAAATTGAAAAAACAGTTCAGTAAAAGCGCACTTCCGGTTTACTAATTTTCTTAAAACTCGGAATTTTGGCCATCTATTTATTTCTAAGCAATTTTATTTGGATGATAGAATTGTATAGCAATTTAGAGGAAGCTGTAATCCCACACCTCCCCTAAAAGTGCCCTTAAATGGATTTCCCAGAGAAATGTTTTAAATAAAAGATGTAGATCATTGCATTTTTTGTTTATACACAATGTTTCAAGAAAATCGTCGGAGCCATTGTTGAAAAAATCGCGAAAAAGTGAATAAATCATTTAGTAAAGTGTTAAAATAAAAACCACTTCCGGTTATCCAATTTTTTCAAACTCGGAATTTCAACAACATATTTAATTCTAATTAATATTATTAAGAAGGCAGAATTGTCCTAATAAACGAATAGCAGTTAAGATGAAAAACCTAACCCCACCCCTCCCCAGAAGTGCCCTTAAATGAATTTTCCCTGAGAAATGTTTGAAATAAAAGTTGCAGCTATTTGTATATGTAGTTGATATCCAAGTTTAAATAAATTGTAGGAGCCATTTTTGAGAAAATCGCAAGAACGTAAAAAAAACAACTAGTAAAGTGGTACTTCCGGTTGAGGAATTTTGACAGATAACGTACTGTCAGATCCCATGGTGATACCTAAACGGAATATTAAGTTTGAACTTTCTACGGTTTTTTTCGTTTTTGAGGTATGCTGTTCAAATACATACATACACCCACAGAGGCTAAAAACCACTTTTTTGGACTCAGGGGACCTCAAAACGGATATTTCCGGTGAAAAACCCGATATCGGAAATTTGAAACGATTACAATAATTCCTCTTACTAGGAGTAAGAGAAAGTAAAAAGTAATAAAAGGCAAATATAACGAGAGGTTACACCAATGTAATAATAATTCAAACACTCTAATTAGTTTCATACAAAATTTATTACTGTTTCAAAACTTTTAAAATTACGCATCGAACAGATAAAAAAAGTGTTTCCCCGCCTCCCCGTCAATCAAAAACTTTTTTAACTCATTTAATAAGCTAACCTATATACAACATGTAAAGTGAATGATCTGCGGCTATGTGAAATGGTTGTTGCACGTGTTGTGAAGGCTTTATTAGAACTGTTGTGCCTCCCCCACCCCCTCTCCACCGCACTTCATTCCAAACTTCATTAACAACATATATATCGCGGCCTTAACTTCGTTAGTGCTCGTATTGTTGTGCTCCCCCCAGAAGTGCCCTTAAATGAATTTTCCCTGAGAAATGTTTGAAATAAAAGTTGTAGCTATTTGTATGTGTAGTTATATCCAAGTTATAAATTGCCGGAGCCATTTTTGAGAAAATCGCAAGAACGTAAAAAAAACAACTAGTAAAGTGGTAGTTCCGGTTGAGGAATTTTGACAGATAACGCACCGTCAGATCCCATGGTGATACCTAAATGTTAATATCAAGTTTCAACTTTGTACCGGTTTTTCGTTTTTGAGCTATGCTGTTCAAATACACACAAACACACACACACACACAGACAAACCCCCGTTAACCTCAAAACGGATATTTCCGGTGAAAACTCGATATCGATAATTTGACACGATTACTATACTTCCTCTTACTAGGAGTAAGAGAAAGTAAAACAACAAATTTATTGAAGAGAGACCTTACTTCTCCCTCAAAAATTCCCTTTAATCAAGTGACTGGGAGAATTAATTCAAATAAAAGTGACAGGTCCCTGTTTGTATGGATAGATGATTTAATAATATATTCTTGAATATGTGAATGGGTCCACAATGCCGGATAACATCTGGTATTTTATCCGACGTAGCTTGCATATTTCTGTTATTCCTGACCGGTTTCGGATTTTCATTCATTGTCGATTAAAGGGATCAAGTTCGTGTAGAGCTGCGCTGAATTTTATAGTTTTATAAGGAATTTTAGATCTGGTGATCTACCATATAACTACTTTCAGAGAGTGCCTTATTTCCCAGTAACCAAGGGATATAACTTACAGTTCCCCATTAACTTCATTTATTGGGGGAAAATATTACGCAAATTAAAGCATTAGGTAAAAATTCCGATTTAGTTTTCAAAATTGTAATTGATAAATTTTATAGTTTGTATACCAAATTTGATGAAATTCGTTGGAGTTCATCGAAAACTGAAAAAAAACTTCAGTAAAAGCGCACTTCCGGCTTACGAATTTTCTTAAAACTCGGAATTTTGGCCATCTATTTGTTTATAATTAATTATTTTTGGATGGTAGGATTGTATAATCAACTTATGATAGCACTTTAGAGAAAAACATAACCCCACCCCATCCCCAAAATGGCCCTTAAATGAATTTTTCCAGAGAAATGTTTAAATAAAAGTTGTAGATCTTTGCATGTGTAGTTGATTGGTATGTGAAGTTTAAAGAAAATCGTCCGAGCAATTTTTGAGAAAATTGCAAGAAAGTAAAAAAAATACCAGAAAACTGAAAAATACATTTTAGTAAAAATCGCACTTCCGGTCATCCGATTTTTTTCAAACTTGGAATTTCTACAACACATTTAATTCTAATTATATTGTTCAGATGATAGAATTGTATAGTAAACTGAAATAGGACTTTAGAGGACAACCCACCACCCCCTCCACTATAAGTGCTAAAAGTGAAATGTTTCAAATAAAAATTGTAGATCTTTGTAAGTGTAGTAGACATAACAAGTTTAAAGAAAATCGTCCGAGCGATTTTTGAGAAAATTGCAAGAAAGTAAAAAAAAATACCAGAAAACTGAAAAATACATTTTAGTAAAAATCGCACTTCCGGTCATCCGATTTTTTTCAAACTCGGAATTTCAACAACACATTTAATTCTAATTAATATTGTTTAGATGATAGAATTGTATAGTAAACTGAAATAGGACTTTAGAGGACAACCCACCACCCCCTCCCTAAAAGTGCCCTTGAATGCATTTTACCGGAGAAATGTTTCAAATAAAAATTGTAGATCTTTGTAAGTGTAGTTGATATACCAAGTTTAAAGAAAATCGTTGGAGCCATTTTTGAGAAAACTGCAAAAAAAGGAAAAAACCATTTATTAAAGTGGTACTTCCGGTCGAGGAATTTTGACCGCTGGCCTACTGTCTGATCCCATAGTGATATCAAAACGGAATATCAAGTTTCAACTTTCTGTGGTTTTTCATTTTTGAGCTGTGCTGTTCACACACACAGACCATTTGCTAAAAACCACTTTTTTGAACTCAGGGGGCCTCAAAACGGATATTTCCGGTGAATACTCGATATCAAAAATTTGGCACGATTACAATATTTCCCCTTATAAATTATAGAAGAGAAAATCTTGTGATTTTCTCCATAAAAGTTTTAAATTCCTAATGATTCATAATTTACAGTATAATTTGACAATAAATTTCAACATATTGCACACAATATCGTAAAGAAAAAAGTAAAAAGTTATGTAAGTATGTAAGTGTGGGGAAAAAAAATAATAAAAACAAGAGGAGCATGGCAGAACTATAAACTAACAGTGTTGTAAATAAATTATTGTTAAGGGAATTTTTGTGTGTGTATGGTGTCAGTAGTGGGGGAAAGGCAACATTTTACACTGTAATAAAAATTGTACATACTGCTGTGTGTGTGTGTGTGTGTGTGTGTGTGTGTGTGTGTGTGTGTGTGTGTGTGTGTACATTGAAAGGGGTTGAATTATTGATTAAGACTTGGTGACATAGTAGGTACGTGTGTTAGTACGTATATCTGTGTGAGTATTTTGCTAGGTGTTCACGTGTAAACTAAGAAGTGAAAAGCTAACAAAAGAGAGATGGAGTGAGAATGTCAACTGTTCTCCAACGGAGTGGCGGTAATTCACCTGCCAAATATAACGAACAAGAGTTGAGAGTTAAGCGGGAAAGCGGATACGAGAAGATAACCTAGCGCGGCACCCCTACCTTTGTTATTCTTTTTTTTCTCAAACAAGATTTTCTCTTCTATATCAGTGTTCCATTTACTAGCTCTCAGACTATGTTCTCATCTTCGCTAGAGGCACGGTCACACTCTATCATTATTACCTTGCTTACCACTCACAAGCCACATAAATTTCTCTTTTTTTTTTTTTTCTTAACTTTTATTTTGAACTTTCAAAATGGAAGAGAAAATATTGTGAAAAGGGATCTTGAGCAGTCAAAAGTTGAGATTCCATCTTTAAGCTTCACGACCACCACCACATACATACGAAGATTTCTGTCAGAATCAACCAATCGGAAATTAGACTTTACTGATTTTTTTTTTCGTGATTTTCTCGAAAGTCTCCAATGATTTCGTTCTTATTTTCTTCAACTATTGGTTGTTAGAAGTATTTGCAATCGTGTTAAATTATCAATATCGAGTTTTCACCGAAAATATACTTTTTGAGGTCTCGTGAATCCGAAAAAGTGGTTTTTAGAAAACGGTCTTTGCTGAATGTTTTTTGGCAGTTTTTTGAGATTTTCTCCTAAACGGATTCAACGATTTTCTTTAAACTTAGTATATGAACCACATACACAGAATGCTACAACTTTTATTTCAGACATTTCTCTGGGAAAATTCATTTTAGGGGAGAGGCGGGGGGTTAAGTTGTGTTTTATAGATTATTGTACAATTCTATCATTCATATAATAT
Organism: Triatoma infestans; assembly: GCA_011037195.1. Lineage (NCBI taxonomy): Eukaryota > Metazoa > Arthropoda > Insecta > Hemiptera > Reduviidae > Triatoma > Triatoma infestans. The sequence goes on along the minus strand of JAAEAF010005421.1, from coordinate 17,126 downwards.
TAATTGGAATTAAATATGTTGCGAAAATATCGATTTTGAAGAAAATCTGTAAACTGGAAGTGTGGTGTTTTACTCAAGTTTTTTCAGTTTTTTCTTTGTTGCTCTACGTTTCGGGTACCATTGGTGCCCTTCTTCAGGAGCTCTGTAAATTGTACAATAATGTATTTTCTCCAATAAATTTTTACAGAGAACCTGAAGAAGGGCACCAATGGTACCCGAAACGTAGGGCAGCAACAAAGAATTTTTTTTTCTTTAAAAACTCCTCTGGCCATTGACGTACAAACATCTCATTTTTCTTATTTTTATTTTATTTCATATTTTAATTTCAAAAAAATATTTTCATTTTTATATTAGTTACGAACATTAAGTCACAGTAAAAATTGTATATTTTGGCCTGATTATTTATTGTTTATATAATAATCAAAAAATCAAATTTAATTTAATAATTTTGTTGTCAAATCAGAGAATCAGACATAAAAGAATAGGAACGTATATCAGTATAGGAGCTCCTTTAATATGTTCGTATAATCAATAGCATACTAGTGGATTGTATGTATATCAAGAGACCTATAAAAATGTAGGAAGTTGGCGGTACACAGTTGGGTGTCGCGCTGGAGAATTTAATATATATATATATATAAAATTTCTTTGTGTTAGTATAGAAATGTGTATATTCTTATTACCTTTTTTAAACTAAGTTTAGGGGTTACAAGCGCGTTTGATCTTACGAACGAACTTACCCGATCTTACCCGCAATTAAAAAAGTGGTCAAATGGTCTGTGTATATATGTGTGTGTGTGTGTGTGTGTGTGTGTGTGTGTGTGTGTGTGTGTGTGAACTGCATAGCTGAAAAACCAAAAACCATATAAAGTTGAAACTTGATATTCCGTTTAGGCATCACCCCTTCGTTATCTGTCAAAATTCCTCAACCGGAAGTAACCACTTTACTTGAAGATTTTCTTACTTTTTTGCGTTTTTCTCAAAAATGGCTGCGAAGATTTTCTTCAAACTTGTTATATCAACTATACATACAAAGAGCTACAACTTTTATTTGAAATGTTTCTCTGGGAAAATTCAAATAAGGGTAGTTATGGGGCAGGGGTGGAGTTAGGTTTCCATCTAAAGTGCTATTTCAGTTTATTAGACAATTCTATCATCTAAATAATATTCATTAGAATTGGATATGTTGTTGAATTCCGAGTTTGCAAAAAATCGGATAACCAGAAGTGCGTTTACTTTACCACTTTACTAAATGATTTTTTCACTTTTTCGCGATTTTCTCTAAAATTGCTCCGACGATTTTCTTGAAACTTCATATATAAACAAAACATACAAAGATCTATAACTTTTATTTAGAACATTTGTGTGGTAAAATTCATTTAAGGGCACTTTTAAGGGAGGGTTGGGGTTATATGTTTCTCTAAGTGCTCTCATAGTTGTTGATTATACAATTCTATCATCCAAACAAAATTAATTAGAAATAAATAGATGGCCAAAATTTTGAGTTTCAAGAAAATAGTAAACCGGAAGTGCGCTTTTACTCAACAGTTTTTTCAGTTTTCGACGAATTTCATTAAATTAGCTGCACAAACTATAAAATTTGTCAAATTATAATTTTGAGAACTGGAGTAAGAGAAAGTTGTGTGAGTGTTTCACACCAGATTTTTTTAGTGATGTGATGTGCCTGTGCCAATGTGTGGATTTTTAAATATTATTTTTATATTTAGAAAAATTTGATGTTGGCATTGGTACTTAAAACATCACTAAGATATATGACCCAGCAAAGAATCGATGCTAACTCACTGACATTTCCTTTGAACCGAAACACTTTCATTTAGATAATAAAAATTTCCGTTAAGTTAACCACTTAATTTTCGAACTCAAACGGCACAACTCTTTTTTTTCACAGTTCTTCTCTGGGTGCACAGTGACAGATTTAGAATTAATTTAACATATTTAATTGTAAGGGAGGGATACAAGTTTTTACCTGGGTCCTGGCTTACTTCATGATTTCTATCTAGCCAAGCTACTAATAATGATAGGTAATGTAAGTATTTAAAAAAAAAAATGTTGAACCCCCACATATCCAAGTCAAGAGCCGCCACTGGTTTCATCCCAGATTTTCATCATTTTTTTATGACAATAGCTTCCAATGGTTTCTACAAATTCAAAGTTTTTTTATAAACATTTCAGTAAGTAAATGAAGAATTAATTTTTAATAAGATTTTGAATTAAACAAAATGTCTAACTTTATAGATTTTTTTTTTCAAATTAACACATAAAATGGTATATCTGTAAAAATGTTACTGAAGTTTAGTCTGGAAATTGAAAAATGTTGTATCTATAAAACGAATACATGAACAGAATTTTGTTAGCATATTAGGTTATGGTTCGATGAATCTATCAATCAACCGTGTATATAGCCATAAAATGTTGTAAACACTGAATACAGGAACAGGTTACATTTACAGTTTATTAACCGTATAGAGAGGTTACGTTAGACGGCTCATATTCCCACAGTTACTCAGCGTCCATACAAATTCTCGTACTGCCTACTAACATGACCACACTGTATCCCTCTAACCGATGATTTACAAAGCAACCAGCATATAATCGTCATGATACATGTACTCTCTCAAAACAGCTGGTCATTAAATTTATTATCATACCCCCCTTCCCCATTATTCAATTCTAAAATTTAACATCTGCTAAGTTATGTTACATTTATTAACAATATTAATTATTAATTAATTAATTAATTTAGTAATTAATAATATTAATTGGTAATTATTATAAACATTTTGTTAGGAAGTGTTGTTTTCAGTTTCTTCAAGATTTGTGTGTTCGAACTTGCCATTATAAGTGGAAGTTGCAATCGTATCAAATGACACTAAATAGAATTTACATCGTGAATAGAAGTTTTGAGGTTTGAGGTTCCCTGAGTGCGAAAATTATCTGTTTTTATATGAGTGTTGGTGTAATGGTTAATTCATTAAAAATGTTATTAGTAAAGTAGGTGTTTCCGCCCCGTTTACGACACCTGAAAAAACAGGCATTATTTTACTTATTATAACCTCTCCACTACCGCTGGAAGATTTCAACGAATCATGACGCATATCACAGGAAAACAAATCTGATTTGTTGAAATCTTTGATATATTGCAATCTGTTTTTTTTTATCTTTATTAATGCTGCAATCAGCGCGATAGTGCTTGCTATAAGTAACAATCATACAAAGAATATAAATACAAAATAAGTGGCGAAGCTACTGAAATGTAATTTTGGGTGTTGTTGTTGTAGTGTAGTTGTGGCTTGTATGTGGCTTGAGCGGTTTTATAAAAGGGGCTTATGAGTATAGTTTAAGAGAGTGAAGTATTAGAAAATAATCAAGAAATCATCACTGTTTTTGAAATAAATATATTCTCTAAGTGAATTTAAATAGCCTTATAATTTCACAGCGATTATGTATAAATCAATTATTTATCTAGACTAAATGCTAAACTCTCTAAATCATTCCTTTGACCTGCAAAACCCATCCATTTTAACAACACAACCTAATCACACAAAACGCCTCCTAGCAGAATCAGTACATATCCATCTACAACCCAATCCCATAAACCACAAAAAAGACAAAGAAGTCATCTCATCACTCTACAACAACATCCTCCACTCCATTAAGTAGACATATTTGCATCCACCCAGCCCTTAGCGCCATCACCCTACATAATTTCCCCTAATTCACTTTTCCTCCTATCTATTCATCAAACTATTCCCATTAATCCGATCCATATTCCAATTAGCTTAAAATCCTTATTTATTAAAAAAATTTAATTAAAAATTATATATATATAAATATACATGTTTATTATATTTGTCCTGCTTCTTAGTCCCTTCACTCCAACAATTCCTAGCGGTACTTCCCCCCCCCCACCACTTTCTACGGTGTTCCTTCTTAACCTTTCACTGGTAGTACACTCATAAAACCACAGTCATAATGAACATGTAGTGATAGAGCATACAAATTTTCCGATTCTAAGGTCTGTAACATTTCCATAATTTTTCTATACGAGTATCTGTATTTACCTTTGTAATTTATTTTAGTTAGTTTTCCATTACAATTTTTTTGTTTTTTTATTGTTCTATTGCCATATTTTTTGTTTTTGTTTTTGTTCTGTTAATGCAAGCTAGATTTTTATGTATATTTTTTCTTTATAGATAGCCCCTGAAGAAGACAAACAATGTTTGTCGAAACGTCGGGATATTAATAAAAACACTTAAAAAATGTTGTAGTGTTTTTCTTATGATACCCCCTGGCCGATCAGCCAACTAAGAGATACATCTGAGCTAAATTCTTATGTTTTAACTTATAACTGGCACAGTCCTGATGTGTTCTCCTCGGTGTCTACAACAAAACTCTCGTAATAAATGATCTAGAATAAAGGCAAATCTCTATCACTGGCATGAGTTTATGAAAGCGATTCCTGAAGCAAGTGTTCTGGCTTTGAAAGCAGAATGCAGACTTCCGAAAGAATGCCTTCCTTACAAACCAGTTGCCAAGTGGAATTGTATTATTTAACGGATTCTTGCGCCTTTGTCTCTTGGTTTGCATTGACCTAGATTGTAGTGTACCTGGCTCTATCCCCATCACTAAATAACTATTTGAACTATCTAATTTTCACAAAACTATTTTCCAAAACTATTATTTTTCCATTTCGTTTTTCACTACACTACCCAATGGTAACACTCAAAAACTATACAAAATCACTATTGACTCTCTTCACCTGAGAGGAGATCACGAGGCCATTCTCTTTTAAGACGTCTAGGAGGGTTATTAGGAAGTGTTCGGGAAGACGAGGTGTTGAATTAAAGGGTTTGTGTGAGTGTGTAGGTTAATATGGAATTTCCTGTAACGGGTTTAGGCGACTTAAGCAAATCAACGGTATATTAAGATCAGTATGTATGGTTCGGTTGGAGACGTAAAAAGGAGCGTTTACAATGTTACAAAGGATTCTGGATTGTAGGGATTGGAGTCTTTGGAGATTTGAGCGTTTGATTGAACCCCATAGTTCTATCCCGTACGCCCAGGTAGGCTTTAAAATAGATGTATAAATTTAGTCTTTTGTTGTCTAGGGAGAGTTTAGATCTGTTGTCCAGTAGTCATTTAAGTTGTCGAAAACGCCTGTTTAGTTCTATTCTTTGAAGTCGTATATGAGGAGTCCATGTGAGTCTTCCGGTCTAAGTAAAGCCCAAGATAGCGATCAACGTTGGCCACTGGTAAGGGAATTAAGTTGTAGTAGACTGGGGGGAAGAGTAATACAACGTAGAGTGAAGGTAATGTTTGGGGACTTACTCGTATTTTCATTAAGTTAAATGACCCATTTTTTGAACCATTTTCCTAGGGAGGAGAGGTGGGTTTGTAGATTTCTATGGGCTGTTACGGGATCATTATTGGAAGACAGGAAAACAGTATCATCTGCATAGGTGAGAAGGTTATGAATGAAATTATTAGCTTAACCTAACGATATGAATGATTCCTGACTAAATGATATATCGGACATGTTTGTTTTCTTTCATTCTCAATAAAGGATAGGCCAAGGTTGCCCATCTATTAAAATCAAATAGATGGCAGGGTATTGCAAATTTATCGTCATTGGAGACAGCATTGTGATTTAGCTGAACAACGTCGATGTACATATATGTGTCAAGTATGCAGACATCGTTATGTATGAAATAATGCTAGACACTTGGTTCCCCCTCTCCACACCATCCAGATATTGCTCTTACGATCACAGCTTGTAATACAATGTATCGATTTTATACCCGCCATTTCAACAGTTCATTACTGAAATAGAATAAAAATAACTACACTTTGTCTTTTCAATGTTGCTTAACTTTCTCATTACTGCTGTTTACAGGAGCAGGTATTGCGATCGCCTTGAAGTTTCCAAATTGAAGATTTCACCGGAAATACACGTCTTGGGATCTCCTGAATACGAAAAATATGTTTTTAGCGAATGTGTGTGTGTTTTACTATGAACAAAATATCTCAAAACCGACAAATCACAAGAAGGTCAAACTTGATATACCCTTACTATATCTCTATAGGTTTCGGTGAACATTCTACGTTTCTCAAAAAAACGGCTCTACGATTTTCTTTAAAAATCCTACAACAACCTACACACATAAATGATTATCACTTTATTTGAAATGTTTTTCTAGGAAAATTGATTTGATTTGGGGAGGGAGGGAGTAAATTCTGGGGAAGCCATAATGTTAAGATGTTATCTGACGTGACATTTCCGTAAAATGTATGACGGCTACCACCTTTATAATACTAAGATATCTTAGACGCATTGCTAGGATTCCGAATTGAATGAAAATCGGTAAACTAGAAGGGGGGAATTTATATAGTTAGAGTTATGAGCGTTTTTTGGGGTTGGGGGGGGGGATTTTCTCCAGAGGAGCAAACGGTTTTTTTTTTTTAATTTCTCTTACTCCTATTAAGAGAAAGGTCATTTAACGGTTTTCCCTCACACAGCTACTGCAACTAGTTTTAAGTGGGTTCGTTTAGATAAAATACTCTAAACTTCAATAAGAAAAACACCAATTTATTGTTTTACACAATAAATTATAAATACAACACTTAATAATAATTAATTCACAGTTAAAAACCACAAAAAAGTTCACTTTGTTCACTTTTTATACACTTTTCACAAACGTACACTTAGTTTGTAACAAGAAAACTCTCTAAACTCTCTGTGGTCCCACTATTTATACCAGTGGAGAAGGGTCTAGAACTTTCTCGATTCTTCCTCTACAAAGAGCTAGAGCGCGCCGCCAGCGCTTCCTAGCGGCCACTAGGAGAACTTGAGGTACCTATTTTCTCTCTTAGATGGCACCAGTGGCTGCGTTACAGTATTGCAATCGTGACAAATTTCCGATATTAAGAGTTTTCACCGGAAATATACGTTTTGAGGTCACCTGAGTCCGAAAAAGTGGTTTTTAGAAAATGGTGTGTGTGTGTGTGTGTGTGTGTGTGTGTGTGTGTGTGTGTGTGTGTGTGTTAACAGATAGTTCAAAAAAGAAAATCGCAAATATTTCAAATATGACATTCTGTTTTAGATATCATTATGGAATCCGACAAATTCCTCAACCGAAAGTACCAGTTTACTTGCGATTTTCTTTCAAAATGGTTCCAAAGATTTTCTTTAAACTTAGTATAACAACTACCCATATTTGAGCTACAACTTTTATTTAAAATATTTCTCCGAGAAAATTCATTTAAGGCGGCTTTTTGAGGAGGATTGGGGTTATGTTATTGTCAAAATGCTAAATTTATTTAGTTTATTATACGATTCCTTCATTTAATTAATATTCGTTAGAATTAAATATGTAATATATATATATCTTTCTCTTACTCCTAGTAAGAGGAAGTATTGTAATCGTGACAAATTTTAGATATCGAGTTTTCACCCGAAATATCCGTTTTGAGATCCCCTGAGTCCAAAAAAGTGATTTTTAGCAAATGGCCTGTATATGTGTGTGTTGTGTGTGTGTGTGTTGTGTGTGTGTGTATGTGTGTGTGTGTGTGTGTGTGTGTATATATGAACAGCATAGCTTAAAAACGAAAAATCATAGAAAGTTCAAACTTGATATTCCGTTAAGGTATCACTATGGGATCTGACAGTACGTTATCTGTCAAAATTCCACAACCGGAAGTACCACTTTACTAGTTGTTTTTTTTATTTTTTTGCGATTTTCTCAAAAATGGCTCCGACGATTTTCTTCAAACTTGGTATATGAACTACACATACAAAGAGCTACAACTTTTATTTGAAATGTTTCTCTGGGAAAATTCATTGAAGGGCACTTTTGGGGGAAAGGTGGGGTTAGGTTTTCATCTAAAGTGCTATTTCACTTTATTAGACAATTCGCTCATCTGAATAATGTTAATAACAATTAAATATATTGTTGAAATTCCAAGTTTGAAATAAATCACATAGCCGGAAGTGCGTTTACTTTACCACTTTACTAAATGTTTTTTTTCACTTTTTCGGGATTTTCTCAAAAATGGCTCCGATGATTTTCTTGAAACTTCGTATATGAACTACGCATAAAAAGATCTACAACTTTTATTTAAAACATTTCTCTAGGAACATTCATTTAAGGGCACTTTTAGAGAAGGGGTGGGGTTATGTTTTTCTTTAAAGTGCTATGAAGTTGATTATACATTTCTATCATCCAAACAAAATTAATTAGAAATAAATAGATGGCCAAAATTCCAAGTTTCAAGAAAATTAGTAAACCGGAAGTGAGCTTTTACTGAACAGTTTTTTTCAGTTTTCGACGAATTTCATTTAATTTGGTACACAAACTATAAAATTTGTCAATTATAATTTTGGGAACTGGATTAAGAGAAAGTTGTGAGTGTTTCACACCAGATTTTATTTTATTTTATTTTTTTTTTTGCTTTAGCCTACACGCTATACAGCCATTTAAGTTAGTAAGAAAGTTACATGAGAAGTATTAACTTTTTTATTTAAAATTCTTTTTATAGTTCATGTAAAAGCTAACTATTGCTTCCAGTACATCTGTGTTATTACCTTTAATAATTGTATTGTAATTGAAAGGATATGTTTGGTATTTAGTTATTACTTTAAAGTCTCTGGCGGCTTCATAGTGTGGGCATATGATCACTGCGTGTTCTAGATCCTCCCAAATCCCACATCTATGACAGCGGAGAGTTAACTATTTTTATCTTATTCAAGTAAGCTCTACATATAACTATGATTGCTTCGTATTCTGCACACGCTAGTTACTGTTGATTTACTAACTGCAATTTTAGCAAACCATAGAGGTCTCTTTAACTAGGGGAATAGAAATTTGTAGAATCTATCTTTGTCTTTTTGTCTTTGTCTAAACGCAGATAATGACGCGTCAGCCGAAATAAAGTGAAGGATTGTAGCGGCTAAGACATGCTTCTTTGGGCTTCGGAAGCACATGGGAAATCATCTGATAGCAAGGCAGACGTAACTGTGATTGTATAAGACCTTGATCCGCCCAGTCTTGACATAACGGCTCCAAAACTTGGACCACATCTAAGATAGATGAGAGAGGCCTCCTAGTTTTCAAAAGGAAAATATTGCGGCGAATTTTCGGACAGGACTTGGAGGTCTCGAACGAATCAGGAGCTGTATGCGTTGTTTAAAGAAATAGACGTGGTCAAATTTATGAAGTTGGCTAGACTTCAGTGTGCTGGACATGTGGTTAAGATGAGGACGGGAACATTCCGAAAAAGGTAATGAACGAGCATCTCTATGTTGCGAGGAGTGTAGAGGCCGAAGCAGCGTTGGATGGGCAGTGTTGCTGGTGATGCGAGGACGGAATTGGATATCACGAACTGGAGAGAGCAGCCGCATAGAACAGTACTGACTGGCGGAAACTGGTTGAGGACGCCAAGACTCAGCAATGAGTTGTAGTGCCGCTGAATGATGATGATGATGATTATCTTTGTCTTTATTATTGGTATACTGTTTTTGACATCTTTCAATTATGGAAGATCTAATAGTTGGGGTGAAATCTTTAAATAGGATTTATACACTAATTTATAAAAATCACTTTTTCTGACTCAACAGACTTCAAAACCGTTATTTCCGGTGAAAACACGATATCGAAAATTTTACTCGATTACAATATTTCCCTTCTACCACCAGGAATGAGAGAAAGTAAAAAAATCCATCGAAAATCGATTCAAAGAATTTCACATACAGTGGGCTAGGCTTAAACTGTCGTAATAAATTTTATATGGCGCTGCCAAACAGTTTGTTCATATTAAGGTAGCACCTCGTGCCTTCCAATTTAATAACTGTAATTCCCCACTAAAGATTGGGGAAAATATTTAGCAATATGAACATTTCCTTCCTTTGCTAATAAATTCTACACACATAGACAAACTTCACAAATAACTCAGGTTATAATATATATATAGAGAGAGAGAGAGATAGCGAGAGAGAGTAGACCATTTAAAAAGTACTTAACCAGAAGTGGCACAACTAAGAAGTTTGCCCTAAATCTGACCGTGAACTAAGTGCCGCCCCCGTGGGCCACCGTAGAGGACCCTTCGTTAGAGTGCACTGACACTGACTGTACTAGCAAGTTGGAGGAGGTATAAAGGGTGCTTCACAGGGTCACATTGTTTTCTCTTTGTGTTCGTCAAGTTTTATCAAGGTGACCCGTCCGATTCCCTCCCACACCACATCTCAACAAACTAGACAAGTATTAGAAAAGAATAACAATTCTTTTCGTAGTTGAGGACGGTGTATAGAACAAAAAGAGTGATCATCTGTAGTTTGTAACTTTCCAAACAGGAAGCCGCAAAATAGTAAAAACAAAGTTCTTTCTTCTTATTTGATTTATTTTTTATGTCTGTACCTGGTGAAGATTGTTTACAAACTTGAAATTTTTACTTTCTCTTATTGCCGACAAGAAGAACTGCGACTGTATCCAATTTTCGAAGTTGAGCTTTCACCTGAAATATTAGGTTATAATATATACATTATGTATATATTAACCTCATTATTCATAATTTTACATGAATGGCGGCCGACTCTAAACTTTATAGAAAGACTTGAAAACCATTATAAAAAGATTTTGTTTGACTTTTGCCATAATCTCTCATGCTTCCCTTCCTCAAAAGTTCCAAACAAAAATGATACGTCTCTACATGTATATTTAGTATATCAAGTTTAATAAAACTCGTCAATATTTTCATAGAGAAAATGGCAGAAAACTGGAAATACTGTTCAGTAAAAAAACACACACTTCCGGTCAAACAATTTCCTTTAAACTCAAAAATTTTTGCAACATATTTAATTCTAATTAATATTATTTAAATAACAAAATTGTATAATAAACTGAAACATCACTTTAGAGGAAAACAACCCGCCACCCCTTCCTCAAATCCTGCATTAAATGAAAGTATCCCAGATAAATGTTTCAAATAAAAGTTGTAGCTGTTTGTGTGTTTGTAATTGATGTACCAAGTTTAAAGATAATCGTTGGAGAAATTTTGGAGAAAATTCCAAAAAAAAAAGTAAACAAAAAAAAATTCAGTAAAATGGTATTTCCGGTTGAGGAATTATGATAGGTAAGTTCCTCATGGTCGGATCCACAAGGAATATCAAATTTTGAATATTCTGCGATTTTTCATTTTTGAGTTATGCTGTTCATATATACACACACACACACACACACACACACAAACCATTTTCTAAAAAAACACTTTTTACTTTCTCTTACTCCTTAGGAAGAGGAAGTATTGTAATTGTGTAAAATTTTCGATATCGAGTTTTCACCGGAAATATCCGTTTTGAGGTCCGCTGAGTCCAAAAAAGTGGTTTTTAACAAATGGTCCATGTGTATGTATGTGAACAGTATAGCTCAAAAACGAAAAACCGTAAAAAGTTAAAACTAGATATTCCGTTTAGATATCACATGGCATCTGACAGTGGGTCATCTGTCAAAATTCCTCAACCGGAAGTACCACTTTACTTGTTTTGTTTTTTTTTTTTTACTTTTTAGCGTTTTTCTCAAAAATGGCTCCGACAATTTTCTTCAAACTTGGTATATGAACTACACATACAAAGAGCTACAACTTTTATCTGAAATGTTTCTCTGGAAAAATGCATTTAAGGGCAGTTATGGGAGAGGGGGTGGGGTGTGGTTTTCATCTAAAGTGCTATTCCAGTTTATTAAACAATTCTATCATCTAAATAATGTTAATTAGAATTGAATATGTTGTTGAAATTCCGAGTTTCAAGAAAAACGGATGACCGGAAATGCGTTTACATTACCACTTTTACTAAATGATTTTTTTCACTTTTTCGCGATTTTCAAAAATTGCCCCGACGATTTACTTGAAACTAAACATAAAAAGATCTACAACTTTTATTTAAAACATTTCTCTGGGAAAATTCATTTAAGGGCACTTTTAGGCGATGGGTGGGGTTACAGCTTCCTCTAAAGTGCTATCATAGTTGATTATACAATTCTATCATCCAAACAAAATTATTTAGAAATAGATGTGCAAAATTCCGAGTTTCAAGAAAATTAGTAAACCGGAAGTGCGCTTTTACTGAACAGTTTTTTTTTTTCTAGTTTTCAGCGAATTTCATTAAATTTGGTACACATACTAATAAAATTTGTCAATTATAATTTTGAGAACTGGAGTAAGAGAAAGTTGTTGTGTGAGTGTTTCCAGTAAAAATTCAATATCGAAAATTCGATACGATTACAATAGTTCTTCCGCTTATGTAAGAGAAAATAAGAAGGTAATTATTTATTGGCTAATTGTTTCAACTAAAAGTATACCCTTTTTATCTGTCAAGTTTAAAGAAAGTCCGTTTTCGAGAAAATTTCAAGATAATGCACGTAAAAAAGGTTACATGCATTGTGATGCAGGAGGATCACCAGCTGATTAATAGCGGGCAAGTTTGTTTACCAGATCTAGTGTTGTCAGCTCCTACAATAAACAAACAAACAAACAAAGAGAAGATCAAGATTTATTGAGTTTGTTAGTAATTGATTCTATTACAATACAACAAACAAACACTTTTTTTTCTCTCTAAATAACAAAACAAAACCTTGTGAACAAAAAACGACAGGTAAGTAAGTAACCAACATTGAATGGGGAATAATAGAACTTTGTACAGTCCGTTTACACAGCCGACTTTGTCAAAAGAGGCAATCTTAAGAAACATTTTGTCCTGTAATGTACTTACCTTGAAAGTATGATTGAAACTACTTAAAAACAATTTTCATTACGCTTCAAACATTATAAAAGTATTTTCGTTTTGTTTTTCTTCAAACAAAGAATCTAGTGTGAAACACTCGCAACGACTTTCTGTTTACTGCTGTTAAATATAGTGCTATATCCACTTGGGACAAAGTCTCGAGACAGTTTTTTGAGACTCGACAGTCACTGCAGTCTCGAGACCAGGAACATTTCGTGTCCACTTGAGAGTCAACTCGCAGTCAGTTGTGTGATTTGATCGCAGTTATTTTTATCTTTTCTTTCCTAATGGCTTCGCGTCAGGCCATAGCTTTTATAATTGTGAATAAAATTGCGCAAAAGTGGAAAGTGGAAAGAGTAGTTAATTTTTTTATATAATTGTTTTAGGCAGTCGCCTGTACAATAGAGTTTGGTTACAGAATTATGTTCAGAGTAGTTTGTTTGTTTACGTATTTAAACTTAAATCTCTGAGAGTAAAATTGAACAGAAAAAATTATTTTTTTTCTCAACTTTTGTTTTTTTTTTTGTTTGTGTGTTTGTGTTTTATTTACAAAATAAACATCGAAATTCATAATGGTGCGTTTTCTATTTTTTAACATACACCTGTACTTGGAAAAATTTGGGATTAACTGAACATCATTGCTTGAAATTACTTGATGTAACTCTCAGTTACGCCTATTCTATCCCTACTTACGCCTTTTCATATCCCATTTAATTGCGCACCAATTGGAAGGTTAAAAAAAGAATTAACCAAAATACAAATAAAAATGAAAAATTCACAGAAGAATGAAATAAAGTCTCCGAGAGCTGAAAAAAATCTTCAAACACTAACAGAATTCACGGAGACTGGGTCACGGAGAGCATAAAATGAACATGTCCACTTGAGACAGTTACGCTTTCGGAGACCTGCGCAGGCTTGTCTCCGAGACTGCTCTCGAGGCCCCTATCCGCTTGTGACAATAGTCTCGAGCAGTGGCGGCTACTGGTATTCGCGATTGCGCGACTGAACCCCCCAGCTATTTGAAAAAAAAATAAAAAATTAAAAGTAACAAATTATCATATATTTATTACTTTCTCTTATTTTTATTTCGTATTTCAATTTCAAAAATATTTTCATTTTTATTTATATTACTTTCAAACATTGGTCACAGCAAAAATTGAATGAATATAGCTTATAAAAATTGAATCCTGATATAGTTTCAATCAAATCCATGTAAATTGAATGAATGTGAAAAAAATAATTTGTTTGTCAAATCCGAGGAGAATCGAACATAAACGAATAGGAACGTATATCAGTATAGGAGCTCACTCTAATGTGTTGTTTAATGTATTGTGCATTTTTATACGATTGTAGGTATAATGCGTGCACATATCAGGAGATGTATAAAGTGTAGGAAGCAGGGGGTTCACAATTCGGTATCGCGCTGGAGAATTTAATATATATATATATATGTATATATAAAAACATTTCTTTGGGTTAGTGTAGAAACGTGTGTTTCCTATTAACTTTTTAAAATAAGAGTGGGGGATTCTTGCGCGATGAACGTTGAATACTAGCTAGCTGTAGTTGAACGAACTTACCCGATCTTATCCGAAGTTAGTTGCACATTCGATATTGCACTGTAAAGGCCGTTCGTTATTTTTTTGTGCGATGTGGCCTCTGCCAAAGTGTGAATTTTTATATTTTTATCAAGCTTTTGGATTCGAATTTTTTTTTTTTTTAAGTAATTATATTTTATATATTTTTCTAGATTTATATTATTATATTTCTAAATATTATTTTCACATTAGATAAAGTTTTAAACATTTTTTCATTCCTTCTGTTTTCAATTTATCATGTCACAATCTGTAGTAATTAATAGTGTTGAATATTTAATTAAAAATTCGGATAATTTAACTTACGAAGATAGAATTAGGATTAAAAATGCCGGTCCCCCGCGTCCCAACTTAATCACTAATACTAATTACAAAAACCGATAATTTAAAAAAAAAATGTTGAACCCCCACATATCCAAGTCAGGAGCCGCCACTGGTCTCGAGACTATTTTGTCACAAATGGACACTTAGCTTTAAGTGTATAAAAATGACAAATCTTCCATATTTACTAACTACCCTGGCGGTGAAACATTGAACCAACCTATAAAATATTTAAAATTTAAGGCGGCCACCATTTCGACTAAAGTACATACAATCAATTCTTTTGGAAAAAAATCTGGTGTGAAACACTCACACAACTTTCTCTTACTCCAGTTCTCAAAATTATAATTGGCAAATTTTATAGTTCGTGCAACAAATTAAATGCAATTCGTCGAAAACTGATAAAACCGTTCAGTAAAAGCGCACTTCCGGTTAACTAATTTCCTTCAAACTCGGAATTTTGGCCATCCATTTATTTCTAATTAATTTTGTTTGGATGATAGAATTGAATTGTATAATCTATCAACTATGATACCACTTAAGAGAAGCTATAACCCCATTTCCCCTTCAAAAGTACCATTACATGAATTTTCCCAGAGAAATGTTTTAAATAAAAGTTGTAGATCTTTGGATGGGTAGTTTATATAAGAAGTTTCAAGAAAATCATCGGAGCCATTTTTGAGAAAATCGCGAAAAAGTGAAAAAACCATTTAGTAAAGTGGTAAAGTAAACCCACTTCCGGTTATGCGATTTATTTCAAATATGGAATTTCAACAACATATTCAATTCTAATTAACATTATTTAGATGATAGATTGTTTAATAAAGCGAAAAGCACTTAGATGAAACCTACCCCACCCTCCCCCATAACTGCCCTTAAATGAATTTTCTCAGAGAAAAATACGAATAAATGTTGTAGCTCTTTGTATGTCTAGTTTATGAACATAGTTTAAAGAAAATCGTCGGAGCCATTTTTGAGAAAAATGCAAAAAAGTAAAAAAACCAACAAGTAAAGTGGTACTTCCGATTGAGGAATTTTGACAGATAACCCACTGTCAGATGCCATGGTGATACCAAACCAGAATATCAAGTTTTAACTTTCTACGGTTTTTCGTTTTTGTGCTATGCTGTTCACTTACACACACACACACACACACACACAGACCATTTGCTAAAAATCACTTTTTTTGGATTCTGGGGACCTCGAAACGGATATTTCAGGTGAAAACTCGATATCGAAAATTTGACACGATTACAATACTTCCTCTTACTAAGAATAAGAGAAAGTAAAAATGTTACGTGATTTATTTATATCTGTACAAGCAAACATTTAGTAAAAATGATAAGTTTAAAGAAAATTTGCCACTTTAATCTTTGTAAATTAAAGTAAGAGAAACGTCGTGTGACTGTTATACACCAGATTTTTTTTCGAACGCTAATGTCGGCCAAATTTTCAAAAGTGAGATTTTACCGGGAATGTTTCATGTTCCTTGAATACGAAAATACGTTTTTAGCAAATGGTATTTTTATATGAAAATCGTACCTATACAGGTGGGTATGCGCGAAAGCCCAGGGACGGCGTAACCAGTGGCGGCCTTTTTTCAATAAAAAAAAAAAATCCCTAGAGCACTAAGCCAGTTTAACTAGGGAAGAGAACATAGTGATGGAACAAATTTTTTTCTGTTTGGGAAGGTTATAAAGGGGTTAATGTAAAATGATACAAAAAAAAGAGGATAAAAAGTAATTAATATTCATTAAACGTGGGGCCAAGTTAAACCATGGCATTACAAGTTACTAGCGATGTATGTAATTAAAAAGAATAGAAAACAAAAAAATCACATCCCTTTTAAAGAGATTATAAAATTACTTTTAAGATTTTTGTATGTCATTATTTAAATTCTTATAAATATTACTATTTATTTAGTAAAAATGAAAATGGAGAACTTTATTATTAAAAAAAAAAAAATTACAATACTTTAAAAAAAGGAATCACTACAGATTGAACTTAGTTTATAGGTATCAACTCAGTTCTTTGGCCTTGAACTCTACGCTTTGCTTAGAATGATTCATTATTTTTTATGAACCCCACCCACACAAAAAAGTAGTTTACATTTCGCTCTAGATAAACAAGAGCAGTTAGAGCTAAATTGCTTCCGCGTGTTTTTTTTTTTCTGTTGTACTGGGGAAAAGATTGGATAAAATACAAAAAACATACACAAAGAAATAAGGAAACAACAAGCTGGACTAGCAACGCGGAGATCAGGGTTCAAATCCAGCCGTGCTACACTTAGATTTTCTCTTCCTAGGAGCCCCTACAGCTCACTGTCCGGTGATGGACAGTGTTGTCTGTAACGGGAGAACACTGTCCGGAGGCCGGCAGTGCACTGAGAAGGCTCCGGGCGCAAATGACCTCAGATGTTG